>CABHPH010119940.1:0-16649 GCA_902168325.1 Peromyscus nudipes
GATTAATGCCATGGATGGCCTTTCATTTACAATAATAGAAAAAAAAAATAAAGAGAAGGGGAGAGACCAGTCTCTGTTTTCAAACAACAGAAACCCAAAAGCAATGCTTTCTTTCCGGCATCCCAGGAGGCAGTAGCACGGGGAACTGCCATACTGGACCCCTTAAGGGGATTGGCGGGGCTCGAGATGGGAGGGGTGAGAGAGGAGTTGCGGTGAGAATCCCAGCCAGTGGCTCCAGCCATCTCCTTTCCATCAAGCTCTTGGGTATAGCAGACAGCTAGGTGCCCTGTAGCCCAGGGGTCTCCAGCTGCACCTCCCCCAGACCAACCTTGCTGCTGTTTTGATAGAGCTGTGAGCTGATAATGATGTTGGCATTTTTAAATGGTTGAAAACCAAAGTCAATGGGAGAATATTTCATGATGCGCAAGTGTATAACATTCAAATTTCAGTGCTTGTAAATAAAGCTGACTGGAGGAGGGGCCTAACCATACCTCATCTACATATCATCTGCGGCTGCTCCCCTCCTCGCCCAAAAGCAACTTCAGGAACTGTGGCAGAGACTCAGGACTGCAGAGTCTGCCATTTTCCCCATCTGCCCCTTTGCAGGAGGTCTGTGGACATCTGTGTAAGGCTTAGACATCATTGTCTTAACTCTGAATTAGCTGCTAAATTAAAAAAATAATCAAGGGACCAGGAGGAGGCTTAGCAGGTAAGAGTGTTTGCTGAACAAGTATGAGAACCTGAGTTCAAATTCCCAGCACCCACATAAAAAGCTGGGTGTCACCATGTGTGCCTGTAACCTCAGGGCTGCAGGGGCTGGAGACAGGAGGATTCCTGGGTGTGCTAGCCTCCCAGGTTTCAGTGAGAAACCCTGTCTCAAGGGAATAAGAGAGTGAGTGATAAGGGAGGACACCCAACCTCCCTCTCTGACCTCTAGGCACACGTGTGGGCACACGTACCTGCACACACGTGGACATACATCGCACACCCATGTAGACACATACCCCCAAACAAAAAATCAGGATATCTTTCTGGTTTTCTAGTTGAGAACTGCCTCCTGTAGAAGGGCACACACTCAGGGTCCCCTCGCCCTTATCGCTTCCTGTCCTCTACCCAACCTTGTGGAGAGTTGGCGACCGTTTGCCATTTGTACTGGTTGTTCTCAACCAGGGTGAGTGTGCCCTTTCTCCTCCAACGTCAGACAGAGAAGCCATGCCTGCAGATACTTTGACTGTCATGGCTTGGGTGTGTGTGTGGGCAGCAGCCAGCAGTGCTGAACTCTGTCCTACAGGGCACAGCCAGCCTCACCCTCATGGCTAAGGATTACTGCTCTCCCAACGTCAGCTCCCCCAGACTTCCGTGTGCTTGCATGCTGCAGTCTGTGAGACAGTCCCGAGTCAACAGGACTGGGCTGACCACAGTGACTGTGGTAAACACTTGGCTCAAAGCATCTTCTCTTACCTTTGTCCTGTCCACTTGGGGCTGTTTACAAAGTTGAATTTGCTGAAGGAAGGTCTTATGATCACATCTTGCCTGATACAACCTCAGGAGGCTACAGTGATTTTCAGGGAGAGCAGAGATGTCTGAGGGGCAGTTTCTCCTTTTCCATGACAGTCTACTGTTTCACTGCTATGAGCTTGATTTTGCTTTTGTTAATTGTTTTATGTGAACGTTAGCTATCATAACGCCCATCCATCATCAATTATGTGGAGGTGTTGGTGTCTCGCACTCTAATTGTGGGGGTCGGAGAGGATGGAGCCTAGCCGAGGATATTAGATGTCCCCATTCCCTCTGCACGCTGGGGTCGGTGGAAGATTTTTGTTGGAGCACAAACAGCTCCAGTCCATGGTAGGAGAGCCCAGAGGTCCCAACTGCCCCTCCGGTACTGAGTTCTGTGTGCATAGTCCTGAGCACGGGACCTGCCCTGAGCTGCTGAGGACTCTAGAGAGGACAAAAGCGGAGTCAGTAGGGGCTTCTAGGGCCCTTCGGAGAAGGTTGGATGCATACGGTGCCAGCTTCACTTTTAGACATGGGATCTTTTGTCTTTCTCAACCGCAGTCTATTGTGGATGGGGTAAGATAGGAGAGGACTGTCCTGAGGCCTGGATTTGAAATGAAAATAAAAATATGCAAACCAGAAAAGGCACCGATTTCTGAATGATCGCAGCAACAAAGAACACCAGGCCCATGTCCCCTGAGGCTGGGCATGGCCGCTTGTCCACAGATTTATTATGTATCTGGGTACTATATGACAAGTGAATGGGAGCTCTGTGTGCCGAGTGGGGATGAATGCCCGTGAGTCGCACGACGGTTGCTGTGGGAGGGGCGTTCCAGGTACTTTATTGTCCACGCATTTGTAGTTTGACCATCCGTAGAATAAAGCCATAAGACTACCTTTATAATTTTCTGTACTTCTAAGCTTTCTCCTACTTCATTATTTAATCTATAAACCTGGCCAGGTGTGATGGCGCAGAGGGGTAGGTAGAGGCAGGAGGATTGCTGCAAGTTTGAAGCCCGTGTGGTCTACACAGAAAGACAGCCACGATTCCAGAGCGAGAGGGCGGCACAGAGTGAATAGAGACCAGGGTCTGTGGCGGTCAAGGATGAACCCCAGGTGACTAGGACTCTCTAGGTCATCTCACTCTTTGCTCCTCCTTCCAGGAATCCCATCTTCTGGGAAGTCTCCTGTCAGCCGAGCCACTTCATTACTATAGACATTATTATAAATTTAATTCAACAACATCATTATTTTAGAGTTGTATAGGTTGGAAGTCCAACTGGGTCTCTGTGGGCCAAAGCTCAAGCTGTACCACGTTCTGGAGAAGCATGCCGGCCTTCCCTAGCTTCTCGGATGTGTCCTCCTCCTGCAGCTGTGGCCTCTTCCTCTCTCTACCAAGTCATCGGGGCTCTGCTCCTCTGCTCTCCCACAGGCATGTCTCGCTCAGCTTGTTGGGCCTGCAGGCAGCTTGAGGCTTGGGATTCATCTTATTGTCGACACCCTGCCCAGAAAAGCTCTACCTGGAGTCAGGCCACTACAGCTCCCACCAGGTCACAGGCCCAGCTTTACTGCTGCCATTTTGTTTTGCAGAGATGACCCTTCAGCCTTATTTGGGGGCACAGGGCAAATGAATGCGCATCATCTGCTAGGCAGGCTTCCAGGACCAGAGGAGCATGGGAGGGGTGCTGGAAGAGAAGGGCCAAGCACTTTCATCTCAAGTCAGAATTCCAGATGACCCACGGGACACACAGGTGCATAGCAATTAATGAAATGTTCAGAGCCCTCGGAGGGCTGAAACCGAGAGTGGGCCGGGTGTGGTGGTACACCAGTAATCCCAGCATAGCACACAGGAGACAGGTTGGAAAAGAGAATTTGAAGTCAACCTAGAGGATGTAGTGGACCCTGTCTCAAAACAACAAAAGCCAACCAACTAATGATCCATCTGTCCATCCATCCAGCCAGCCAGCCAGACAGACAGCCAACCAAACAACCACAGCTAGACCTGTGGACATCTCTAGTTTCTGTGCTTCAAAACTGCCATTATAGGAAACGGCTCAGAAGAGCACACCCACAGTAGTGCTCTTTTGTAGTGTAGCTGGCCTTTCAAAACCAACAGTTTGCTTAGACACTAGGCTGTGTGGAGCAACGTGTACTAAGGGTCCGTCCAGCCCCTCCCGAGATATGTGTATCCACCAGGCTGTGCCGTCCTCCAGGAAATAAATAGGAGTTCCAGGAAAATGACAGGCTTGAGGGCTGTTGGTTTCTGCACAAACCTGGCAACAGCCTCCCAGCTGACAGAGTCGGGACATCTCATGGGCTAGCTCTGGGACAAGTCCTTTTATCTTTTAATGGGGGTGGGGCACACTCCACCCAAAGGCAATTGCTCTCAGACCTACAATATTTCCTCCTCCTTTTCTAGAATAGAGAGCCTCACCAGTCCTCCCCAACCCCAAATTAAAACCAGAAAGAGCAATCACAACAAAACCCAGTATAAAAAACTTCTACACGAACCAGAGGAATGAGGGATTCCTGCCTCATGAGTGTTCCTTGAAACCCCCTGAAGTCCTTGGCTGGGAAAGCCCAGGACAGTCCCTTGAACAAGGTCTGTGGTACCTGAGGCCCATTGCTACATAGCAATATGGATGCTCAAGGTTCACCGATGGGCACTGTCCCCATAAAAGCTGAACGGTGTCAGAGGCAAGACTTGGCTAACTTGATGTGTGGGAAGAAAGGCAGATTTGTGGGGCCCAGCAGATCCTGCGTGTGTATTCATAGAATAGTATGTGAGTTTGGGACCAGACCTCACAAAGGGACAGAGGAGAGGAAGTGAGAGATGGTAGAGAGCCCTGGGGACATTTACACACTTTGGTCCTTACAAACCTAGGCCACACCATCATTTAATTAGGGGCCAATGACAAAGAATTATCTGACTCATTCTCTGCCTGCAACACTCTATATAATGTAGGTAACAGAGGCTTCCTCTGTAGCCCCCACTGCCACTCCCATGGCCAACTCCCTTTCTCCCCTTTTTGTGGTGGCTGGATCTCCTGAGGGTGGTCACCGGGCACAAGCTAGCTAAAGGCTGGGAGCAGTTGCTACCTCACACCCAGCTAATGTAGGGATAAATACATGACGATGGAATTGGGTGGTCAGGGTCAGAGGGGACAGAATGGAGCTGCACTGTAAGGTCACACCATCTCATACACCCAGGACACTGATGTTGGTGCACTGTGGTCGCACACCCTGATGAATCCTCTGATCCACACAAGTCACTATACCTTGTTAATAGTTGACCTCAGAACTGGTGGGGGGCTTTGTGGCTTGGCTGAGCGCCATGGTGGTTCATGATCTTTACCAGTCTGGAGGGTCTGGAGTGACTTTGACTAGGATGTAAACATCAAGTTTAGAAAGGACTTCGCAGCAGTTCTCAAGCTGTGGGTTGTGACCCTTTCACAGGAGTCACACATCAGATATCCTGCATGTCAGATGTTTATTTACATTATAATTCATAACAGTAGCAAAATCACAGTTATGAAGTAGCAATGAAAATAATTGTATGGTTGGGGTCACCACAGCATGAGGAACTATATTAAAGGGTCATTGCATTAGGAAGGCTGAGAACCTCTGTGATAAAGCAACTGAGGGGGACTGAAAAAAGATGATACAGGAGCCTGTCAGGGTCACTCGGAGGCACATGTGGCAAGATTTATGTCAAGCTGGAGTTCCTAGGGCAAACAGTGACAAAACGGATTTTGAGTTCCCCGAGGTTCTACAGCTAGAACTACGAGGTCTGTCAAAGGCTGGAAGGGGTTCAGGCGACCTCACTGCACCCACTATTTTGGAGGGTGGGAAACCTCATGGGCTTGGGTGGTTCTAGCTTCCCTAGAGGATGGCCAAGGCTGCCTACAGGTGAAGACCTCGCAGTGCATTGTGGACTTTTTGGTCTCTTACAAGGTACAGAATATTTGGACTTGGGTGGATCTGGGGTCCGGAGCCTCGGCTTCTGGAACATCAAGAACAGTGGGCATTCACAGATGGATGTGGAGATAGAGGGCTATAAAGGATTAAGCTTGTCTCAGGTGTGGGCAAGTATGTTCATTTCTCACCTAAAAGAAGCATTTTGAGGTAGAGATTGTTCATTCTGCTTGGGGCCCTTGTATCAGCTAGTCAGACCTGTGGCATCAGCCCCAAGCTTTTCTGGTCCCCTGCCCACAATGTTCCTACCTAGCTCAGGTAAAGCATGTTACTCTATCAGCATGCCAGGTAAAATGTGCCCATAGATATAATTGTGGCGTGACTATGATGGGTGTAACCAATGACTTTCGGATTAAATTTCAGGCTCACTCTGCAAAAGGTACCACGTTTGGTACTGTTAGCCTAGGCAAAAACCTTGGCTGGGGAAATGATAGACCCCAAGGGGCAAGGGCAGCTGGAGTGTTAGGAAGCTCTGTCCTCTGAGCATGACACGGCTGTTGTGCTCTTGAAATCAGAGCACCGGGGTTACCCACATGAGCCCCTCACCACTGCTGAGGGGAGGAAACGGTAGTATTATTACTCTGCCTGTGTACAAGTTGCCTGTATTTCTGTAACTCCTCACTATGATGCTGTAAATCTCAAACTCATTGGTTCATCAAACTGGACTTGGGTGGAACTGTTTCTTTGGTTTCTTGTTGCCTTCTCTATTTGGAGTGAGTATAAATAGACTCCCTAGGAGACTATGTGATGCCACATAGTCATGTCATAGAGAGCCAACCCCAGAGAGTTTCCTAGTGAGATCTGAGCTTGCTTTACCCAGCAGGGCTGCATAAGGGGATGGACTGACCACGTACATGGTCACCAGGTGTTTGGAAGGGTCTGCACTTGACTTTGCTAGGGGGAGGTCTTTTGCTCCACCCCTTGGCATTCCTTTAAAAAGCCCTTCAGAAGAGATAGAAGGGGTTGGCACATAGGATCCAGGCCCTCCTGAGGCTATCTTATATTTCTATCTGTTTCTCTCTCCCCTCTATATTTTTATCTAAATCTCTTATCCCTCAGTCCTCAAGACTACCCTGGGGGAAAAGGTGGGGCGGGTCCCCCACAATCCCTTGCCTTCCTCACATCAGAATCAGACTGCTTCACTGTGTGACTGGTACCCATTTTAACTTGTTCTTACCAGTGAGCCAGTGAATGTGAGGCCCAAGCTGAAGGTTTGCTCTGTTTCATCGCCTAAGATGACGTTTCTCCTCAGGGCAGTAGCACAAGGAAGCCACTCTCCATGGATGAAAGCAGGACGAGCCATTGGTACAGCCTGCAGTCTATCCTTGTTCTCATTTGAGAGTGCGGCAGGACAGCTCTCAGGGATCCACAGGAACAGCTCTTCTGTAATCCACTGGAGAATGCAGTGAACTCCGATTGGCTGCTGGCCTGTCCATCAGGCTTGCTGCTTAGTGAAAGTGAGTGGAGCTGGCTTAGCATTTTTTAAAGGTGGGTCCTCTGAGAGCTGTCCCACGCCCCAGGGGTCCACATACTGTCAAAAACTGTTTACTGGGTTTGGTGACATCCGCTTTTAATCCTAGCACTTAGAAGGCAGAGGCAGGTAGATCTCTGAGTTTGAGGTTGGCCTAGTCTACATAGTGAGTTCCAGGCTATAACTGGAAAAAAAAAAAGTCAATGAACAAAATGTATTAGTAAAAAGAGCAAATACATGTGTTATATTTTAAAATCAGAATCTTCTCATACAATTACTGAGCTCCATTTTCCATTTTCTTTTGGTTTCTGAAATACTGTGTAATTTTTTGCTGTGTAAATATTCTTCTATATTATTTTATCCTACCTGAGTTTTATGAGCTCTGGTTTTTAATGTGAATAAAATTCATCAAAAGTGATAGTGATGATTCTACCACTAAATTCTATTCATAAGAAATTGTTCCTACTTGTAACATTCTCAGAAGAACTTTAGTGTGTGTTGGAAAAAATTTTTTTAAATGTATTACATCTTTCAATGTCGTAACAAGGATCATCCAAGTTCTGATCAAGAAAGACAGACATTTTTTAAAGGTTTTAATGTGCTGTTTTTGAAAGTATTGGGTGGGTCTCTAACTAGGAAGGGCTGAAACTATTCATGATTTCTTAGGAATCACTTTTTAACATTTTTTTGGAGACAGTTCATGCTGCTGAACTCACCATGAACTTGCTCTCCTGAGGTTTGTGTCCCACCCACATCCTGTGATTACAGGTATAAAGCACCAAACTAGCTTAGGACTCCTGTCAACTGAACAAAATAGCCATCAATTCTAATCACATTTGTAAGTGTTTTACAAATGAGTAACATTTTTATAAATTCCAAGAGAATGATGCTGACATTATGTTTTATTACACACTTAATCAAACATTCTTTTATTTCAATTTCATAATTTTTTGGCTTGTTGGCAATAGCTCTTTTATTTAGGCTGAGTATATTTTTGTAGGTTCCTGAAGAACTCAAAAGCCTTGGATCTGGCCTCTCGTACCAGGTGCACAGACAGGTGCTGACTGTTTAAATGAACACACCCAACTAATGTTGAACCAGAAATCACTTTGGTGACCACCATCACTTAGACATGGCTCATGGTAAAAGGGGGATTGCTATTCCCTTGGAGGCAGATGGTTTCAGGTGGAAAGCGTGGGTCAGGGGTCACAAGCAGGAAGGTAGCTTCCATGCTGACAGGATCCAGTCAGTTTTTCAAAGTGGCCCACTGGGTGTTAAATGTGACACCTAAACAGGCCATCCCATGAGCCCTGGAAGTTTGAACTGGGGTTCAAGGAATCTGTCCCTTTGGATGATTCCATAACTAACCATCACCTGGGTCCTGCCTTTTGCTCACCTGACCACGGTCACTCCACAGAGGACCGTCACCCATCAGAATGCTGCTTTTGTAGAAGTGAGGGCAGGGGTGGTATCTTCAGTTCCTCAGGAACAAATCAGGAGACAAGTACAGGCGCAGTGACTTAAGGGCCTGCCCCCAGCTGGAACTGGTGAGGGAGCGAGAGAAGCTTGGTAGGATGGGGAGACCCCTGAACAGGGACAGTTCCTGCCTGATCCAGGGACGACCTTGAAGTGCTGTGCTCCTCTGAGCATGTCTACCCTAGGCAATGGGCTAGACTTTCACGCTGCCAATTGCTCAGCCATTGTTGAGACTGTTTCCATGGGGTAGTAAGCTCCAGCCGGTTTTGCAGCTCTGCTCTGGAGAAGGTGAGCAGGAGCACCGAGGCAGGCCTACCAGACTCGAGTGATTCACACAGCGCCTCTCCAGAGACTGGTTTACCAGGCCTTGTCCCGGGCTCTGGATGGGCGCTCCCAGTGTTCAAGGCAGAACAGAAGAGTGTTGAGGCTCACCCATATTTGCGCCTCACATTTGCTGCCTACTCACCTATGGCTTGAGAATTTCCTAAGCCCCGTCTGCTTTGATCTGTGAAGTGGGACATAGTATCCTGCTGTAGGATGGTCTGTATGTCAAATTACTCTGATTGGTCAATAAATAAAACACTGATTGGCCAGTGGCTAGACAGGAAGTATAGGCGGGACTAACAGAGAGGAGAAAAGAACAGGAAGGTGGAGGGAGACGCTGCCAGCCGCCGCCAGGACAAGCAGCATGTAAAGATGCCGGTAAGCCACAAGCCATGTGCCAAGGTATAGATTTATAGAAATGGATTAATTTAAGATATAAGGACAGTTATCAAGAAGCCTGCCATGGCCATACAGTTTGTAAGCAATATAAGTCTCTGTGTTTACTTGGTTGGGTCTGAGCGGCTGTGGGACTGGCAGGTGAGAGAGATTTGTCCTGACTGTGGGCCAGGCAGGAAAACTCTAGCTACAGTATCCCTCTCTGTGACTGGGAGAGTGACCCTCGTGTTGGCAGTACTGTGCTGGGTTTGGCATGCACCAGGTGCTCTGTGAACTACAGCGGTGGTTTGGTTACCATCTCAAGTGCGAGTGTCTAAGAGGCTGCACCATGCCCTCCAAAGCACCGACTCTTCCTAAGCATGGCTTTGCACTATTTTCAGCTTCTGCATAGTTCTCTGACTAGAGAGGGTTGAACTCAGGAGGCTGTGGACCAGTTGTTACTGGGAACATGGATTTTCCTGCCCCCTCTTGGTGTGTGTGGGTAATTGTAATTTCCCTGAAAGGAAAGGGGTGGTTTTTCAGCTCCTTGCCATCAGTGGCTGAGTGAAGACACTGGCTAGGGTGCATACTGTGGACTTTGCCGCTGGCTCCACCCTCTTGAGATCTTATAGACAGCCTTGCTGGGCCTGGCATGGGCCCTGACACCAAGACCTCCCTGGGTGCTGCTAGGGAGCAGAGATGGAGCCTCCTTACTTGCCGCTGGGAGGCTGTTTAGATGTGTTCACAGCCTCAGAAATGGGTTATGACTCTTTCGCTCCCCCTCCTTGGCTGCCTTTCCTTGGTCTTGGTCTGCCAGTCATGCCGCCTTTTGTCTTCGCTATTTCACTTTCCTATCGCTCTCAGCCCGCTTCGGACGTCGCCCAGATCAAAGAAACATGCCCCAAGGGCTCCCAATTTCCTACTTTGTCTCCTTTGGTCTGTGTATCCCTCAAATGCTAGAATGCCGCCTCAGAGTCAATAACTGGAGAACCTAGAGTATCTCCCCCTCCTGCGGTGGAGGAGAGCCCAACCTAAATGCCTACACCCACACGGAGTCTTCTGTACGGACGTGCACACATGCAGTTTGTGGAAGGATTTTTATATATTCCTCTAAGAAAAATCGAACCGATAGAAAGGTAAGCAACCCTCAGTAAGATGAGAATTTCCCTCTAGGGAACCAATGATCCTTCTGAAAGCAGGAAGGACTTTTACCCCCACACACAGTACATTAGAAGGCAGGCTGTGTCTCTTAGACCTCTAGTGAAAGTGGGATTTAAACAAATACTCCAAACTGAAGGCTTCTGTATAAATTTGAGGATAGACTTGGAGGAGTGACATTTACTCCTTGGCTAATTTGTAGGTTTTGGCCCACTGTGTTTCTAGACCTTTTCTTGTAATTGCTGACTTGGTTTCATGTAGAGGCAAATGTGGAGACCAGAGCAGCATGGACCGGCCACAAGGTGGCGCAGCACCTCTATATTTGGCCCCTGAGCAAATACATAGGGGATCATCCACTGGGAGCAAGGATGTTGGAATTCCAGAATTTATGCAGTAAATCTGAAAAGTGTAACTGACTGTCAGGTCTTCCGTGACTGAGGCCAATGCAGTGTATCAGCTTATTTTAACTCCTATTCCATTATGCCAAAATAGCATTTAAAAAGCCATAGCACCTTCATAAAACATCATCTATACTAAGACCAGTATTAACCAACACCAGCACTAATACCAAAATGTTATGCATGACAGTCAGACAGTGGTGACCACACACAGGAAAAAACCAACCATTTCTTTCTTAAATCTACTTAAAAGGACTGGAGCTGATATAGTAAGACACTGATGGTAAGTCAACATAAAAATGACAGCTTTGGTTATACTCAGCACATGCTACAATTCACTACAGATAATACACACACAAGCGTTCCAAGTGAAGCTACGTGGGTGGTGGACGGTGGGCCCTAAAACAGCAGGCAAACTTGAAAGAACTGTGCTCACATAAAGTACAGCTGAGAGCAAAGACAGAAGAAGGAGCCACACCTAATGCCTGCTGCCACACCGGGGTAGCAAAGTGCACTTGCTTTGAGAGCGTACTACACACAAACATTAAGGCTACAGTTTTCCAATACTCACCTCTGTAACATACCCGTTTCTGACACATCACCTCTCACTATTCATGAACAGCATTTGCAGCCTGTAGTCACCCAACCAAGCTGGTCACAACAGGACTAAAAATCTCTGCCGAACTGGCCTAGTGTGTCTCCATCCTGATCCATCAACGGTACTGACAACTGAACTGGTTAATAACAAAGGAACCAGTTTGTGGGGCTTACAGGTGGGAAAAAGCCCCGGAAAAGTATGGAGCAAAAGAGGGATCCAGGAGCTCACCTGGAGCTGTCCCTTTAGCTTTGATGCCTCGAGCACACGCTAATCTCTGTGTGACAGGAAAACAAACCAGGAATCCCGAGATAGTACAGCTGCCTTGAAAAATGGTGTTGACATGAATTATGAGTAACCGGAAGAGAAAATGGTGCCCAGGCCTGAGTGCGCCAGGTGTGGGTCTGCTGGTTTACACCTTTGCAGTCTGCAGTGCCCATTTTATGCGAGCCCTAAATAGCCATCGTATGGCCGTGTGTTTTCTAATTTATAGGAAGGCAGATTTTAAAAGTAATCTTACCTGGGCAAGATAATCTAACAGTAACAACCTGCAGGAGAAAGCTAGCCTAAGAGGTTATTTTTAGTAACTGACTTTTGCATTCTTTGTAGCTTACTGATTTTACTCATCTTCCTAAAATCTTTACTAAACAGATGGTTAAGAACTTGCTTTAAAACAAACTCAGTAACATGAAATGGGAGAACGAACGTAACAGGATAGTCTAATGGCTTGTTCTACTTAGCTAATACATGTCTGTAGCAAACAGGGGAACCCTATGATTACTAGATCTAAATCTATGCCATGGTTTTACTAATTATGTGGGTAAAAAAGAGAGACCGCTATAAGAATAGTATTTACTGTCTGAAGGTGCCTGAGCCATCCCACTTTAAACATGAGCTTTAACAGTGTCCATAAACACTTCAACAACCTCCAGCTTCACTCTAAGAACTCCGGTCTCTGGACTAGCTGATGAACACACACCCAGGAATTCTGCAGAAACTGAATGAACTGAGTAGACCCGAGAACCAGGTGAGGTTTGCATTCTTCCGTGTCTGCTTACTTGTGTTCCTGAATACCGACTCAGGCTTTTCAAAGGTTTTCTGTTTGAGAAGGTAAAAGACTGAAATCGTATAGTTTTCTAATAGTGATTCAGCATTAAATCTTTGTGAGACAATGGCAGGATGTGTAACCTATATTGACTTTTCCTCTGAATCCTAAGGCAACTGCTTTAGAAGTAGTGAACTAGGCCGGGCGTTGGTGGCGCACGCCTTTAATCCCAGCACTCGGGAGGCAGAGCCAGGTGGATCTCTGTGAGTTCGAGGCCAGCCTGGGCTACCAAGTGAGTTCCAGGAAAAGGCGCAAAGCTACACAGAGAAACCCTGTCTCGAAAAACCAAAAAAAAAAAAAAGTAGTGAACGAGTTTCGGTCACAGAGAGGCTATTTTCTGATGTGCCTTATTTTAAACTACACTTTTACATGTAAAAGAATTAAAGAGTAACTACACACTAGTTTTATTAGACTAGTTTTACACAAAGAAGCCAGAGTAGTTTCTTTGCCTACCTAAAATACAAGGTACATGCATCCAGATTATTCTAAAACATGCTGCAGCAAAGTGTATATTTAAGACGAGTTTTAGGATTGGTTTTTTCTCTCTCAGGGCAAAGCTGGTCCATTATACATTTCCTGAATGAGTTTTCACGCAGTGGCCACACTACCATCTCCGTTGGTGGGGGCACTAGCTCACTGGGACATTTTCTGAATGGGATTCAACATGCAAACCTGTTTCATGGAGGTCTTCCTTCAATGGTCTCTCATGCTCATTCATGAACTCACACTGGATAACCACCCCTCCCCCCCAGTGCAGACATCACACTACAATGTTCACAGCACCACTATTCAATGTGAGGAAGGTTATAGCTAAACATGAATACAGCAACATGACTAGACTACCTCTGTGAGAAAATGAAACATTTACAAGTGTTCATTTCTTGACATACATACATAGAAAATTCAGTCTTGATCTGGACCAGGCTTTGAGGTCCAGCTTGAATGTGATCACGCCATTGCCCTGTAGTGTGAATTCTGGTCTCTTTGACCCTACCTGACCTCTGCCCCTGACTTTTCATCATCTACTTTCAATTCTGCCATTTTCTCAATTTCAAGTTGGTTTTGCTAAGTGGGCAACTGAATATAAACAAAAATATAGAACAAAAGTGTCTACTGTCTCACAAGGGTTATACTTGTGAAAGGCCTCAGAAAAGTACTAGCTATTATAAAAATAGAAATGATAACATATATCAGCAAATCTAATATAAACAACATTCTGAGAGTAAAAGGTAAAACTGCATCCAACTTAACGAGTATCATTTTTCATAGCCTTTCGTTGGAACTACTCAAGTGTGCCCGTGCTCTGAAACTTTCCAACTTCTCCTGTGAGCACACTTAGTGGTGATCAGCCACTAACGGAGAAGCCCCTTCTTGTCCACTCAGCTTCTACCTTTAGCCCCTGGCCAGGTCACACTGGGAAATTAGGCACAGATACATTAATGGCTTTAGTCCTAACCCCTGGATTGCCTGGATTGTCCCTTCACAAAGCAACCAGAAGGACTAGGTTTAAGATACTCCTAAGTCACATGTAAAACTCTACCTCAGCAATGGCAGATATTAAAAATGCCATCTCTTGTTGGGTGTGGCAGCACACACCCCAAGTCCCAGATACTCAGGAAGCTGGGACAGGAGGATCACTTGAGCCTAAACAACATAATGAGATGTGTGGGTGGGGAGCTCAGTGGTAGAGCATGTACAAGGCCATGGGTTCAATCCCCACCCAGCAAACTCTACAAAACCCTACAGCTTCTTCAGCTCCATACGACAAGGCCCTCAGCCACTGTGGAGGCCATTAAGACGGCTTGTGTTCTGGGGTTCTGCTTGGGGCTGTGGTGAAGGCTGTCCTTCACCTTGCTATTCTTGAAAATAAAAACAAGGTGCAGTCAATTAAAATCATTTTGAGCTGAATACATATTGTATAAAGTGCGTCCTCAACCAACCTTTGGAATCATCTGTCCTGGTGTTTGTGTGCATTCAGAAACTGTCAGCAGCTTACACAGCGATTTTGTAAATGCTCGAGCTGGTTTACAGCTGGAGTTCACTGCTAGCCCTATCAGCGCCCTCTACAGGGCTGGTGAAATTCACTTTAAAGAGGTTATCAATGAGCAGAGTTGTGAGAGGTTTGGGGTAATAGTAAGAAAATGGGAACTTCTCTGTTGCTCATTTTTAAAGTTCATGCTTTCCTTCAGTAACAACTGGCAGCACTGATAAAAACAGCAGGGAGCAGGCCAATGTTCACCAACTGTAGAACCAGAAATGAACCCGGCCTCACTATTTCTTTTGCCAAACGACAAAATCTGGACTGTCTGCCCCATGGCACTTTTAAATGATGCTGTTGGCTGAAGAGGGTCTAGACCTTTGCTCCTGGCATCTGGATGACCAGTCTTATTAAACTAGCACATTGTACTATGCCGCGGCTCATTAGAATTCTGCTTTCTATGGAGCAAAACAAAAAGCTTTCTAAATCTCAGACACACTTTGTTTTCTTCAGTGCAAACATCCTGAAACAGAGTCCTTCAGCTATTCAGAGGATGAAGTCAGTTCATGTAGTGCTTGCAGGAGAATCCCAGACATCCGGAATGGAGATGCCCCTTGTGACTTTGTCCTTGAAGGAGAATCCCAGACATCTGGAATGGAGATGCCCCTGGAGACTTTGACCTCAGGGGCAATGATATTCAGGAGTGAAGCTGATTTTCATCCGAAGTCACAGAGGAGGATTTTAGCTTCCCTTCACAGGACCTGCTGAGGCTGTGCAGGCCAGTCTTTCACTGCGGCATGTAGCCACCTTGTCTTACAGTCTGTGGCAAGTAACTCTTGGGAATTTCTTCATCCATCGCTGTCTCCACTCCAACCGGTTCAAACCGCTCTACTTGTCCATCAGTCCCTGCGCCAAGAGCATCTGCTGCAGGGCCTTCCTGAAACAGCCTCCGCTGCTCAGACCCGCAGGGCTGTGAGATGTGACCTGAGACCTGCTGCTGCTTCAGTCTGACAAAATCCTCCTCACTGCCCGATGACACTTGGTTCGACCTTTCAAAATGTGAAATATCTGGACTGGCTTCAGGCTGACTGCAGTTCTGTTTAAAATACTGTTGCCTGGGCAAAATCTCCTCACTGCTGTCCACGTTATCCGCCAACTGCAGCTCGTCGGGCCGCTCCTCGGAGTCCAGCAGGGGCTGGGTGGACTCAGACCTGGAGAAGACCTGCACGGACGGGACCTGGTGCCGGTAGCCGCTGTGCACCACGGTGGAGTATTGCACGGTGCTCGCGGTGTTCTGAGCAGACCCCGTCTCCTCGGTGCTGGAGATGCTGGGCCTGGACGATGACATGCAGGAAGAGCCCCCAATGCCGCTGCTGTGGCCTTCTGTGTTTACTTTCTCCTTCTTGAACAGGTCCAGGGACTTCAGATCATCCGGACAAGGCTTTTTGTTGTTCGCCTCTATTTCCACAACACTCACATCAGTGAAATTGCCGTCTGAATACATTTGATCTTTGGAGCTAAAATTGTGCTGGAAAGAAAGAAAAATGAATGATTACTTTGGGCATATTCCAACTTTTTCAACCACTGAGCTATCTCTCCGGGCCCTCTATTATGACTTTTTTAAATAAAAAATTCTAAGAGTTAGTGTATCTTTGAAACTTTTCAGTGATTTTCAGGAGTGGGATCATCCATCTCTGCCAGTCTATAACCAGCTCAAGTGCAGATAAATAAAATAAAGAAGTCTGAATCAGTTTGTATTTCCAGTTTCCAAATTAATATTGTTGTAAGCTATAAATAGACTATAAATAATATTGAATATTTCATACTTACAGCAGGCCTAGAATTAAATAGAAAAAAAAAAAGCCTTGGAAACATGAAAAACTCAAACTTGAATAACTGAGGTTTTGTAAACTATAAAATTTTACAGGTATAATTGTTAAATTAAGTTCAAGGATTACTAGGGGAGAGCAGGCAGGCCTGCCCCTGTAGGGTGTTTTTAAGTGTAGGAGTCTAGTTCAGTTCCCCGAACGCATCTGCTCAGTGTGAAGATGGAGAACACTAGCCAGCACTTACGATCCAGTCCAGACCCTGTGTAACAGGTTCTCAAGTTCCACTTTCCACAAAGTGTTTGTTGTGTTTACTCAACAGTGTGAGGAACGGGGGCACAAACATGCTACTGTAAACAGTGTCCTAGAGTGAGCCGGCATTATTATGATTTTGACAACTGCTAGTTAAGAACCAACTGACTTTCACCAGGTCCGAATATCTTTTGGTTAAACTCTATAAATGTATCCTAA
>CABHPH010119941.1:5897-22157 GCA_902168325.1 Peromyscus nudipes
GCAAATGAGAGGGACAAGAGACACAAAGAATGAGAGACAAGACAGGATGTCTGATCAAGCTCCCAAATTTTATTTTCCTCTTAAGGCATATATATGCAGGGGCAAAGGGGGTGCAAGCAGGGAGGGGACACTTTCCTCCCTCCAATAAATTTTACAATTGTGGGCAGTCTGATCATACAAAAAACAGATAGCAGCGTGGGGTGGGGGATTCTATGGAAATCAGTAAATTTGAGTAAAATGGGATTCTAGCGTCCCTGCAAGGGGCAGTCAGTGGTAGCCAACAGGTGGCCAAAGGTCTGTGTCTTAGCATAATTAGTATAATTTTCAGTCAAATAAAAGTGCCATGCAAACGCGGATGTGGCAACCAGTCTCTGGTCCTGATAAGAAGGTACAGGCAGCAGCAAGATCCAGAATATCCAGGGGGATTCTCCCAGTTTTTTCTTCATCATTATCTGTAAAAAAAGAGAAGGAAAGGGGAATGACCTCAGGGGCTATCCTCTTCTCTGGGTGATTGGTTAGTGTTTACTTGCTTTAGGAGTTGTTCTGGGAGCCATCTGGGCGCCCCTTCTTGGTCATCATAAGTACAAGCGGATCCATGGCCCCAAATGAGAACTGGGTTGGGTCCTTTCCATTGAGAGGTCAGTGGATCCTTCCACATTAGCATAGCGTGGCCTCTATGTGTCCTGGGATGCCATAGGCGGTCAGCAGCGGTTTGGCCACTTTTATCCAGGTTGAGGAAATTAAGGACAAATAAGGCATGATTAAGAAGGTTCCTGGGGCTGCCCTTAATGACATAAAGGTCTCCCCTTTTGAGTTTCTGTAAAGTGGTTTTAAGTGTTTGGTGGGCCCCTTCCACAATGCCCTGTCCTTGAGGGTTATATGGAAGGCCAGTGACATGTTTAATTTGGAGCCCCTGGCAAAAGGACTGAAAATTTTTTCCGGTATATCCCAGGCCGTTATCAGTTTTTATGACTTTAGGTTTTCCTAATACAGAGAGACATTGGAGAACATGGGAAATGACAGTTTTGGAGGCCTCTCCGGCTTGGAGTGAGGCAAAGATAAAGCCACTGAACGTATCAATCGTGACATGTATCTATTTAAGCTTACTAAACTCAGTTAGATGAGTAACATCCATTTGCCAAATCTCACTGGGGATTAAGCCCCTAGGATTAACTCCCAGATGTGGGACAGGTAGGGAAATAGCGCAGTTGGGACAGCCCTTTACAATCTCACGAGCCTCTGGTGATTTTAAAAAGCAGGCGAAGGAAATGGGCATTCAAGTGATGAAGAGAATGTGACTGGGCGGCCTGAGAAAGGGAACCTACAAGGACCGGGAAGGCCAGCTGAGTAGCCGCATCAGCCAAGGCATTTCCCTCAGCCAAAGGGCCAGGTAGTTTTAGGTGGGCTTGAAGGTGTCCAATGAAAAAGGGGTGTTGTCTGGCAGAAATTAATGACCGAAGCTGGATGAAAAGTGCGGCTGCATTGGTGGAAGGCTTAATAAAGGGGACTGTCTCCAGTAGGGGGATGGAATGGGCTACATAAGCACTATCTGTATACAAATTAAAGGGAACTTAATAATTGAAACACCTATGTAACCGCGTAGAGTTCTACAAGCTGTGTAGAGAAGTAGGGGGAAGGGCAAGAGGTGGCTTTGCCATCTATGACATAGGCGGTGGTCCCGTTGGCCGAGTCATCTGTAAAAACCAAGGATGCCTCATTCAAGGGCTGGGGGGGATGTTATATTGGGAAAGACAAAAGGGTGAATCCTTGTGAACTGTAGCAGGGGATCGGCCGGGTAATGGTTATCAATTCTTCCAAGGAATGAGGAACAGGCAATGGGCCATTCATCTGTAGTTTGTAATAACCAATCCAGTTGCTCTTGAGTATAATATTGGCGACACAATTCTCTCCCTTTAACTATTAGCCTAGCCATCAGGGATGGATAAGGGGCCAGAACCTTGGTAGGAGAGGTCGGGAAATGCACCCAAAGCAGGGGGCTACCTCTTTGCCCCTCGTGGGTAAAGACTTGTTGCTAAAACTCTCAGGTAGGGGCATGTGGTGTGGCAAACACAGCATACAGCAAGGGTTTGGAGTAGGAAATGCAGAAGGTTTTTGATCTCGAATGGCCTTATTTACTAAGGTAAGGGCAGTTTCTGCTGTTGATGTTAGTTCTCTGACAGATGAGGGATCAGGACTGCCTTTTAGGATATCGAAGAGGGGAATCAATTCTTCCGTGGTAAGTTTTAGATAAGGTCTGAGCCATTGGATATCCCCAAACAGTTTTTGGAAATCATTTAGGGCCTCCGTTTGGTCTGTGTCTGAGGCTGAGCCTTCAGACTAAGCTTCCTCGAGCTCAGAATCCTCTTGATGGGAGTCAACCTCCTCTTCCTCTGATGCCTGAGGGGCAGAAGGTGCTGGGGCATTCCAGAATCTTGGGCGGGGTCCAGCCCTGCTACGGGTGACCGGAAAAGTGAATAGTGTCCTTTTGTCTTTAAACTTATCTTTAGATTGTATTTTTGGATCAGAGTTTGGCAGAGGGGGACATGCATGGGAAGTTTCCCCCGGGGAAAGGGCGCTTAATTCCACATCCACCGCGTGGAGTTCTTCAATTAGCTGTAAGTGTTCCCGTTTTTTGTTGAAGGACTTCTCTTAAGGAGAAGACCTCTGTCAACAGGTGGCTTTTGGCTTTTTCAAGGGGGTGGGAGGCAGAATCCCCATCTAACACAGGAGCACAAAAGTGGGGGGCAGTGACTACAGCTGAGGGCAGGGATACAGAAGAGGAATTATAGGGCGGGGGTTTCGTGGGGAAGGAGGACAGGGAGGGTGGCCAATCGGGATTATTATATCTTGCCGCCTCCTCCTCCAGCTATCATCAAGATTTTTTAGGGAGGGATAAATATTCTGCGGGGTGTGTGTGTGTGTGTGTGTGTGTGTGTGTGTGTGGTGTGGTGTGGTGGTGGTGGTGAGAATTTTAAGGTCCTCATTTCCTGAAGGTGGAGGGTCAGGTTTAGCTGTCTCAGGTATATCGATGGTAATGGAATGACAGACTGACGGTGGATGGGAGGCACATTTGAGAGCCTGTTCTCCCGTTTCTATTAATTTCTGTATATCTGGGGATTTATTATAAACCTTTAGGATATCATTTATCAAGTTCCAATAAGAAAAGGCCTAAACAGGCACCTTCTCAGGGCCAAAAGCTTGATAATAATCTCTTAAACAATCTCCTGTTCGTTTCCATCTTTTTTCATCTATAGTTCCCTCTTGGGGAAACCAAGGACAAAGGTCCCCAATATAGTCAAAAAATTTTTAAGATCCTTTTTCTTTACCTTAGTTCCTTGTGTCTTGAGAGATTCTTTCAAACCCGAAAAAAACAGGTCGTGTTTACTAAATGCTTGTCCCATAGTGACTTACCTTGTGACCACACCAAATGTCTATCCTTAGATCTGTCTCGAAGGCTGGTGGTCCCACAGCGATCTGCTCTCCGGACCTTCACTCATGACAAAAATGCACCATGGAGGTCCAATGTCACGGATCTGTCTCGTGGGGGCAGTCCCACGGTAATCTCCTCTCTGGACCTTCACTCACGACAAAATGTGCCGCTGCAGTCCAATGTCAGCCGGCTTGCCTGGGTGCGACATTCACCGAGCCCCTCGTGGCTTCGGCCTCACCGTTGGGTGCCAGGTGCCCCGGCCAGCAGGGTCTTCAACGGGGGACCTTGAAGGGAGGGCCGGCAAGTGAGAGGGACAAGAGACACAAAGAATGAGAGCAAGACAGGACGTTGATCAAGCTTCCAAATTTTATTTTTCTCTTAAGGCATATACAGGCGGGGGCAAAGGGGGGTGCAAGCAGGGAGGGGACTTTAATCATGGGGTGTTCAGCTAGCTAGAATGTGGCTCTGGGGGGTTATCTATCTACTCTTGCCTAACTGCCTAATTGCCTAACTGCCGCTTGGTCACCTGATTTCTGAGAAGAGGTTCTGGTATTTATGAGAAGAGGTTCTGGTGCTATGGAGACTTAAGCAAGGCCTAGATCTAGGAAAAGAGGAGAGAAGCCCAAATATGGTGGCATGTGTGTCAAGGGTCACTTAGGCTTATGGCTCCCCTCAAAAACCTGTGCCAATTACAGACTCAGTTCAAAACAATACATGCGCAGAAAGGGAAGAGGCATTTGTTCTAACCTCTCATTGATGAAAAAATTGAGGATGCTAGGTTTGAACAACTTGCTCATACTCCTGTTACCCGTATAACTCTAGTACTAGACTCCAAGTCTTTAACATAATGAAATATATCTTTTCAAAAAAAAGATTTATTTTGTTTATGTATACGTGTGTATATATAGGGGGCAGTTTATGTGTGCTGAGTGCTGCTGTCCCAGAAGATCCCTCTGTTTCGAGCCTCCAGATATAGGTGCTGGGAACCGAACTCAGGTCCTTTGGAAGAGTGGTATGTGTCCTTGACCACCGAACCATCACTCTCGATCCCTAATGTAATTATCTTTGCAGTGAATTTCATAAAATGGGAAAGAGAAGATTAAGCTTCATTCATATAATAGTTTCATTCACTTTAATTAACAGTTCATACAATTTAGTTATAAGTAAATATTCTCAACACAAGTTTACTTGTATTACTTCAATCTCATATAAGACCAGGGTTTCCAAACACATGCTGAGGAGCTGGCATGCCTCAGGATCAGGCCTTCTCCCCTTTCTTGGCTCACTTTATTGTAGACCTTATACTGGTTGATCACTTCAGTGCCCCTCATCACAATTAAAATTTAATCCATTGATTGACCTTCCAAACGTGCAGGAGCCAGCCACTTCTTATCACTGTCATTGTCATTGATTAGGTTACAATAAAGGCCCATTAAGGAAAAATTCCTTTTGGTCTAGAGAATTGAATTTCTGATCTGGGTGGAAACTTAACATTCCAGTTGGGACAGGTAAATTACCTGATCAAGGGACCACCTAGGAAGGTAGGCTCACCTTAAGTCATGCTAAAGAAGTAGGCAGAATAATTCATCCTTTAATGAGATATTATACTTTTCCTTCTTTGAGTGAATTCCTGCACTAGCCCAGTCTCTACAAGCCACCACGAGGGAGGTTTGGTGGGTCTGTCCACCCTTCTGAGTCAACCTTTCCTTTTCTGCCTCTCCCTGTCTCTGTGTCTGTCTCTCTCTCTCCTTGAATGCTGATCAAACCCAAGTATACTTTTTCTGATACTTTAGGCGTCCTAGCTCTTTCTCTGTGGTCTCTCTCCCCACCATATGGTTGCCTGTTGCCATGTGCCAAACCTCCATGCTGGTAACTCAAATAACAACTTTTCCCCTTCTCTTCTCCACTCTCTTCCTCTGAGGAGCGCTCTAGATTTACAGCTTGCCTCCCATAGGAATTTCTCTTTCAGTACTAATAAAATTGACCTGGAGCTTCTACTTGAGTCCATTCTTACATTCTTTTATCAATGAGTTTAAGAACCCCGAGAGGGGAATTCTAATTTCTTGGTATCATCTGGATGTCTAGTCACAGAAAAACCCCACAATCTTCGCCTGTAACATTAATCTTACCTTCCTAGTGGAGCCTGCTATGGGCCTTCTGTGTAAGACTGCAACTTATTCTTCCTTACCTCTGCTTCTGTTCCCTCACGGCACTTAGCTTCTAACATGTTATATAATTAAATTCTGTCTCTCCCCTTGTCATTGTTAATTGCTAAGTGGGTGCTTTCAAAAGACACCTTTGCTTACATGCAAAAACTGCCTAATGATTTTTAAAGGGCCTCTGTCTTAGTTTGCTTTCTATTTCTATGATAAAACATCACAACCAAAAGCAACTTGGCTAAGAAATGGTTTATTTCAGCTTATAGCTCATAATTCTTCACTGAGGGAAGCCAGGTTAGGAACCCAAAGCAGGAATCTGGAGGCAGGAGCCAAAACTTTGGCCACAGAAGTGTTGCTTACTGTCTTGCTCTCCAAGGCTTGTTCAGCCTGCTTCCCCATACAACTCAGGACCACCTGCTCAGGGCTGGGCCCTTCCACATCAATCATTAATCAAGAAAATGCTCCACAGACCTGTCTACAGGCCAATCTGCTGGAGGTTTCCTTTTCCCAGATGAGCCCCGTTTGTGTCAGATCGAAAGCTGATCAGCACAGCCTCTAGAGCAAGCTTTCTGTTTCAGGTCCAGCCCTGCAGGCGATAAAGAAAAGGAAACCAGTCAGAATTGCCTAGTCATTCTTTCCCACCCCTGTTAGGTGACCTGGAGTAAACTTTGTGTATTATAGTAGGAAATGTTCCGCCACACTTTGAACATGCGATGTGAAGGATGACCTCAGCTGAATATGCTCCAGTGTGCTCCTCTCCCCGGAATGAGGAATCATTCCTGTAGGACTGCCTGTCTGTTTGTTCAGACACGCCTTACAGGTACCAAATCTTTCTTCATTCTTTGACCCAGACCTTGCACTCACTGAGATGCAAACCCATAGCATCAGGTTACATCAGGTCCCTACCCCTCCCTGTCCTGGCACAGAATAAGTATCATAAAATTTTGTAAAAAAAATTAACAGATTATTTTCTGTGTCATTTTAATAGTAACTGGATGTTTCAGTCCTTCCATTTACTGGATTCTTGGTCATCATCTGAAAATTAAAATTAATTTTAAAAAGCCATCTTAATTATTGTCCATGCAATATTAATGTCAAGCTCTTTGTCATATTCATTTAGCAATCACATCAAGGAGACCCTTGTTATTATTCTCATTTTCTGAATGAGAGAAACTACTTGAAATTTACTTCCCAGGCCATATGGGCAGGAAGCAACCAAATGAAATTAAACTTAGCTAAAAGATTTATTTTATGTGCATGGATGTTTTGCCTGCATGTGTGTCTGTGTGAAGGTGTCAGATCCCCTGGAACTGGAGTTACAGACAATTACTTATGAACTGCCATGTGGGTGCTGGAAATTGAAACCGGGTCCTCTGGAAGAGTAGCCAGTGCTCTTAACTGCTGAGCCATTTATCCAGGACCTGTATACACGTTTCTTAGCCCAAGTTATTTCATCTGTAAATTTGGACTCACAGTGCCAACTTTGAAGGCTAGATAAGTAAGAAAGATAGTGTTGGGCTTTTAAAAATGCTAGCTAAGGGCTGGAGAGATGGCTCAGTGGTTGAGAGTACTTGCTGCTCTTCCAGAGGATCTGAGTTTGATTGATCCCAGCATGCACATGGTGGTTCACTTCTATCTGTAAGTGCAGTTACAGGAGATATGACACCTTCTGGCCTCCTCAGGCACTGACACACCTGTGGTGCACAGACAAGTGTGCAGGCAAAATACCCTTACACATAGAATTTAAAAACTTAAATTATTTGATAAATATTTTCTGAAAAGATTTGAATGACCTTATAATTAAAACACACACACACACACTCAGGCCCCCACACTCACCCCTCCCTATACAAACACACACACACACACACACACCACACACACACACACACACTTACTCACCCCCCCCCCACAGACTTTCATAAACAGAATTCAGAGGCAGGTGCAAGCCAATTGCTGTGGGGAAGTGAGGAGCAGGTCTACATTGAGCTTTTCTAGAGCCAACAGATTTGCTCAAGAGAACACAATAGGAGTAGGGCAGAGAAGAGCAGTGTTGCAAACCAGTAGGGAGTGAAAACCATATCCTTTTGAAGTTACATTTTGTTCTTACCTCCTACCGATTGGCTTGCTTATATATATCTGCCAAACCTCAGAGTAGGCCTTCTCCAATACTTCACTGAACAAGTGTCATAGGATACTTGAAGCTTCCTGGAATTGACTCATCCCATACAGTAGGGAATATTTTAGGTGCCAATGAAAGAAAGCCTCCAACCTCTTTGCCATAATTCAGACAGGTTTCTTTGGCAAGAGTAGGTAAGAAAAGACAATTTGGCAGTGTTAGGTGTGGGGGAGTAGGTTGAGCCAAAAGCTGGGAGGGCTCAGAGGTGAGGCAACAGGCTAGTTTCAAGACTCCACCTACCTCTTCGGAGCACCCAGGACTTGCTCTGTGTACCTTGGAGGGGCACTTTACACAGCTCCTGGCATGGGGCAGTCATCATTGACTCATGTTCTTTTCTTTCTAATGCTACCATGGAACACTGGATATTTTTGTAAAGCAACGATTTAGTGTTATTATTTAGTCAGAATTCATCTGGAAAATATTAGGAAAAAACTAGACACAAGGTTACTAGTTTAATATGGCAAGAACTAAAAAGTATGTATTTGATAAGGATTTGGCCCATGGATTTGATCCCTGGGAAACTTTTTTTTTTTTTTTTTTTTGGCCATTCAGTTCTTTATTAGACCATCAGGTGTTTTAGACAGACACAGTATCACAGCTTCACAGAGTTAAACAAATGCAATATAAACAAAAGTAACACACCTTAAAATAATATTCTACAACAGAGAAAGAACAAAAGAAAAAATCCTGCGTTGTTACAGGGTTTTACATAATATTGAATGCTTTCTATATTCTTGGAGGAGGTCTGGATGGATGTCATGGATTCTACCATGAAGTCTGGTTACTGGTTGTAACTTACCTTTTTTTTTTTTTTTGCCAAATGCCATTTATTGAAGGAGTGAGGAGGTCTTAAATACAGGGTTTACAGCATAATGGGAGAACCCCAGAGGGCAGAAGTTCGCTACCAATGTTTTACAATCTTGCATCTAAGCTGTTAATGCCTATTATGTAGGATACACAGACAAGGAACTTCCCTTAAGCATTTAGGAGGGTGGAACCCGGCAGGGAATTAGCATAGGGAGGATATCAAGGTCAAGGTCAACAAGCAAGGCAACAGTTACCCAAAAGGGAGGCCAGGGCCCTACAGGTCCCCCTTTTACTAAAAAATGAGCTTCTGGGCCGGGCGGTGGTGGCGAACGCCTTTAATCCCAGCACTCGGGAGGCAGAGCCAGGTGGATCTCTGTGAGTTCGAGGCCAGCCTGGGCTACCAAGTGAGTTCCAGGAAAGGCACAAAGCTACACGGAGAAACCCTGTCTCCAAAAAACCAAAAAAAAAAAAAAAAAAAAAAATGAGCTTCTGACTTCGGTTGCGTGGGACGTCAGCAGGTCACCTTACCCGTCATGGAGATGCCTGCCCTGGGAAACTTTTTGTCTTCTAGTTCATAATACAGTTTCTGACCTTGAGGAAGGTGGGACAATATACTATATAAGGTGCCAGAATTAAATGAAGCTGTGAATGATAAAGGCCTTAAAAAATATCAGCTTGTATATGGTAAAACTTCATCTTTCTGTTCTTCTCTTTCTTTTCTTTTTTCTTATTTTTTTTCCTTTTTGGTAATATTTTCCTGTTTTTTTTTTTGTTGTGTGTATGCATGGTGTGTGTGTGTGTACACACATGCCAGTGGACATGCCACCGTGTATGGTTAGAGATCAGAGAACAACTTTGAGGTGACAGTTCTCTCTTTCTGCCTTTGTGTGGACTCGGGGGCTCGAACTCAGGTTGCCAGGCTTGTGTGACGGGAGCTTTTTCACCTGCTGAGACATCTTGCCGGCCCTTCTTTTCCTGTTCTTTAAACCAATCTACTGGTAACCAGTCCAGATCCAGTGTTGCCTCCAGCTGTGTCTTTCTGCTGTTCTTGGGCTGTGGCAGCTCTCAGATAAATAATGAAAAGGAAGACACCAATGCCAGGGTCTGAGGATAGAGCTCTCTTGCAATGCTTACCTTGCATTCACAAAGCCCTGAGCTGGATTCCCAGCACTACACAAACCCGGCAAGATGGCACATGAATGTAATCCTACCCATCAAGAGGTGGAGGCAAGAACATCACAAGTTCAAACTCATCTTTGGCTATATAGTGAGATCTGTGAATAGAGCCTGGGCTATGCAATGAGCCAGAGAGAGAGAGAGAGAGAGAGAGAGAGAGAGAGAGAGAGAGAGAATTCATAATTATCAGGAAAGTTCATGAAAAGGATGTTTATAAAAATAAAAAATCAGCCGGGTGGTGGTGGCGCATGCCTTTAATCCCAGCACTTGGGAGGCAGAGCCAGGCAGATCTCTGTGAGTTCAAGAAGGCCAGCCTGGGCTACAGAGTGAGATCCAGGACAGACACCAAAACTGCACAGAGAAACCCTGTCTTGAAAAACAAAAAACAAACAAACAAACAAAAATAAAAAATAAAAAAAAAATCTATCAAGGACTTTCAGGGCCTGGATGCTGGTAATACCCAGATAAGCCAACATTTCCGCTGTTTTGGTCATCAGTGTACCACTTTCACAGTTTTTACTCTGTCTGTTACCCAGGAATCTTTTTAAAACAGTAAATCTGTCCACACTACTCTATACTTAGTTCTCTAGTAGTTTCCCCTCTGATGTAGCATGAACTGCAGGAGAAGCAAGGATCTGCTTTCCTGAGCCCTGAAGATGGCCGGCATGCCTCATTCCCACACCTCACCTGCACTGCAGTCTCATCCACTGGCCTCCTGCTGTGTCCCCAGCCTGCCAGACTGAGACCCAGTATGGTTTTGGCACGGTTCAGTCTTGCTGCTTTTATCTCTTTCTCATAGAGGTCAGTCTCACAACCTACCCACTGACTTGTTGGCTATCACCTCTCACCCTCTTTACTTTCTAAGCACTCATGACCACTCCAAATATAATTATTAATCTCAGCGTAGAAGATGTGCACCAGGATATTTAGTGATCTCCTTTCCTTCCTTCTTTCCTTCCTTCCTTCCTTCCTTCCTTCCTTCCTTCCTTCCTTCCTTCCTTCCTTCCTCCCTCCCTCCCTCCCTCCCTCCATCCCCCCTCCTTTCTTTCTTCTGTTTTTTCAAGACAGGGTTTCTCTGTGTACTCCAGGCTGTCCTGGAAATCACTTTGTAGACCAGGCTCCCTTGAACTCAGTGATCTGCCTGGCTCTGTGCTGGCATTAAAGACGTGTGCCATCACTGTCCAGCCTACTGTTCTTTTTCTATCTTGAGTTCTCTCATATTTCTGGAACCTAGTATAATGGCCAGGACATGGTAAGTGCTAATAAATCATTATTGAATGGATGGACAAGCACATGGGCCAGATTTGATTGCCTAGGAGCAACGGATCCTATTGTTTAACAAAGGAGTTTCCACAAATAAATGAGATGAATGGATTAGATAATACAAGTTCTATTCTGAAAAGAGCTTGGCTGTTGAGATGGCTCAGCAGGTAAGGGCACTTGCTACTGGTGACCTGAGTTCAGCCCCTGGGACCCACATGGTAAAAGTAGAGAAATGATTCCTGTGAGTTGTTCTTGAACCTCAAACATCATGGGTGCTCATGTCCACACATACATGTGTGCTCGAACACACACACACACACAATAATAATAATAATAATAATAATAATAATAAGTTAAAAAATTTAAAGAGCTTACCAAACTTTCGTTTGTTTGTTTCGTTGTTTTTTCCAGACAGGCTTTCTCTGTGTAGCTCTGGCTGTCCTGGAACTCATTCTGTAGACCAGGCTGGCCTCGAACTCACAGAGATCCGCTTGCCTCTGCCTCCAGAGTGCTGGGATTAAAGGTGTGCACCACCACCACCACCACCACCACCACCACCACCACCAGCCCAGCTACTAATCTTTTTTAAATAGAGCTAGTTAACATCACTATGCAGCTAATTAAATATATGTCCAGTTGGATTAAAGCTTTTTAAGACCCCCTAAAATATAACTAATTTTTCTTTTGATTTGTCATTAGAAAAAAAATACTTTCTAATTTAAAAGTAGTAGGATGAAAAGAGTAATATATTTGAATTCACTAACTCTGCTAATTTCCTTAGGATATGTTTTTCATTATATATTATTTCCTTGTTTTTGAATTCACAGAGAAATTCAAATTAAACTCATAATGAGCTCCTATAACTGTCTATTAGAATAGCAGCCCTCCTCACGAATCTGAAAAGCAAAACCAAGAATTCCCAGTGTAGCAAAGACACGCAATCTCCTACAAGTCTTGATGGGGATAGAAGATTGTAAAGCTATGTTGAGAACAATTTGACAATTCCACCTGAAGGTAGCTACATACCTTCCTCTGATAATTTGAATGTAGTTGGCCCCCATAATATCATAGGGAGATTAGGAGGTGTGGCTTTGTTGGAGTGGGTATAGCTTGTTGGAAGATGTGTGTCACTGTGGGCCTGGACTTTGAGGTTTCCCATGCTTGGGATACTGCCCAGTGTCTCAGTCAACTTCCTGTTTCCTACAAGATGTAGGACTCTTAGCTACTCCTCCTGCACCATGCCTGCCTGTATGCCTCATGATGATAATGGACTGAACTTCTGAAACTGTAAGCCGCCACCCCAATTAAATGTTTTCTTTATAAGAGTTGCCATGGTCATGGTGTCTCTTCACAGCAATTAAAACCCTAACTATAATACAATCCAACTGTGTTACTTGGCTTTCCATCACTACAACAAAATACTAAAGTGAATTTACAAAAGAGAAGTTGTATTTCTGTTTCTGGTTCCCAGGTTCTGTTCACTGCCCTGATTGCTTTTGGCCTGTGGTGAGTCAGCACAGGTGTAGGAGTATGTGGCAAAGCAAACTCAGAAAAGTAAAGGACATCAAAAAGACTAGGGTTGGTTCATAGTCCTTTCAAAGACATTCACTCAGTGACCTAACGACCTCCCACGAGGCCCCATTTCCTGAGTGTCCCACCATCTCACAACACTGTTTGTCTGGATCAGCCTTTAACGCACAGCCTTTGGTGTGGGACTTTGAAGATCAAAACCATAGAACCAGCAATCCCATTTGCGGGTATTTACCCATGAGAATAAAATTGTGCAGACGCTTACTTATCTGTGAATGTTTATAGCAGCCTTTCATTATTGACAAAAGCTAGAAATAACTCAGCTGTCCTCCAACGGGTATATAAACAAAATGTTGGGATTCTACACAACTGAACATTGTTCAGTAACACAGAAGAGCAAAGCATCGGCACACAGTAGCATGGCGGGCTTTCTCAAATGCTGTATGTTATAAAAAGAAGGCATCCTCAAAAAGCTGTATTTTGCACAGTGGAACATCCTGGAAAAAAACAACATTTGGGGACAGAAAACAGCTGACTGGCTGACGGCAGCTGGAGATAGTAGGAGGGCCCAGTGTAAAAGGGCGTGTTTGTTGAGGTGGTGGAATATCCTATACTGAAGTTGTGATGTTGGTTACCTAATCGTATGCACTTGTGAAAATTCATGGAACATTAGCTGGAAAAGAGCTAACTTTCTTATAAGTAAAAGAAAAAAAATCACAATATATCAAACTTTTAAGGAAGAATAAAACAAAACAAGACATCCCTCCCCCAAAAAAAGGAAGCAGGAAAAGCATTTTTATTTATTTATTTATTTATTTATTTAGGTTTTTTGAGACAAGGTTTCTCTGCGTAGCTTTGCGCCTTTCCTGGAACTCACTTTGAAGACCAGGCTGGCCTCGAACTCACAGAGATCCACCTGCCTCTGCCTCCCGAGTGCTGGGATTAAAGGCGTGCACCACCGCCACCCGGCAGGAAAAGCATTTAAAACAAGCATCATAAGCTGAGAGGGACTTAAGGGGTAGGGAGGAGAAGGATGTGGGGGTTGCATCTGTCCTTAATATATACATTTTTCTATTTAATTTTCTATTTATACTATATTAGCCAATATAAAAAATTATAAAAAGTAAAATGAAAGAGTATGAAAAGGACAAAACAAGCATTACAAATCATTTACATGGTTAATACATAAACAGTGTGCAAGTTTGGAAGGAAGAATGCTTAGCAGTTACATGAAGTACAGACTAGAAACTGAAGCACTCAGGATACATTTCCCCAAGTCAGCACCTTAATTTCCTTCCCTAATGCCTTTTAAAAAAGGGATCAGGGTGTATTCTATGAAATGCCCAAATAATTAATGAAAATATTATGATGGGGAGAAGGATTACAGAATATGGGTTCCTTATATACAGAGATATATGTGCTCAAGCAGTTTTGGAAAGGGTACAATTGGTTCAAACCTTTCCAGAAACCAGTTTGGCAAGTCTATATCAAGACTTAGTGTGTGTCTATGTGGGGTGGTGGTGGTGGATGCTTGAGAGATGGTTTAGGGGTTAAGAGTTAATATTACTGAATTTAGTTCCCAGCACCTCATGTGCCTGTAGCTCTAGCTTTGGAGATCTGACACTCTCTTCTGCCTCTGTATACACACACACACACACACACACACACACACACACAAACACACACTTAAAAATTAAAATAAATCTTTTTTAAAAGAGAGAGAGATTAATAAGTGTTCATGCATTTTGTTCAGCAATTTTACCACTGGAAATTTATCATAAAGCAATAAACAAAGATAGAAGAGTAACTTTATGTATGAAGCTGTCTTACAAAAATTATTAAGAAATTATTCGGGCCGCTGAGGCAGGCGGAGCGGAGTGGCGGGCCGCTGGGCGACGGCTGAGGTGCAGTTGTAATAAAGACCAGAAAATGAGCTATTACCCGCCTAAGAGTTAGTGAAAACAAGATCTTAATCAAGAGCTTGGAACAGGGACGCCTTTAGTCCCAACACCTGGGGAAGGAGCCATCTCCGTGGGATGGAACCAGAACGGATCTGAACACTCTGTCTGAGGCCAACCCAGGGCCCAGCTGCTGATCCTGCAAAATCCAACAACTTGGAGGTGTTGGTGAGACTACCCCACTCAGCTGAAATCCATCAGGGAGAGGATTCAGATCCCTACAGTTTGAAGTCTGAGGAAACAAGATCAGCTGAGGAGTCGACGAATGAGCAAAACGTGACCCGAGAACACAGAAGAAGGCACCACCCAACCACTGAACCAGATCACCAGAATCATTAAGTATACACTTCACCGACTGAGAACAGGTAAGCTCCCATCTCCAGACTGACAGATCAGGTCTCAAGCCCCTAGGCCCTACACATCAGAGTCCCAGAGACCAGACAGCTACCTCTCCCTGCTCCCCCATCAACCCCCCTCCAAAACAAAAAACAAACAAAAAAACTAACCCCTGCGAAACTAACAACCACTGAAACCATAATCACACCCTGCACCAACTGGGAACAACTGCTCCCAGAGACAGAACCCACTAACCCGGATCTGACTAAGCTGCTCCCGAAGAAACAGAACCCAACAGCACCGATTTAACCAAGAACTTCTAGTGAACCAAGACTAAAATTTAGAACAAGAGAAGCACCTTGAGACACAAACACCATCTGAACTGAGCAGAGAAAGAGATGAGTAGATGCCAGCGGAAAAATATAGGCAACAACATAAAGACCTATATGACAACATCAGAACCTACCGACCCTACAATTGCAAGTCCTGAACATACCAAGGCAGAAGAAACAGAACAAATCAATCCTAAAACTGACTTTAAGAAGATGATAGAGGCCCTTAAAGAAGAAATAAAAAATACCCTTAAAGAGGAAATAAAAAATTCCCTTAAAGAGGAAATGAAAAACTCCATTAAAGAGCAAATAAAAAATTCCCTTAAAGAGGAAATGAAAAACTCCATTAAAAAGGAAATAAAAAATTCTCTTAAAGAGAAAATGAAAAACTCCATTAAAGAGGAAATAAAAAATTCCCTTAAAGAGGAAATGAAAAACTCCATTAAAGAGGAAATGAAAAATTCCCTTAAAGAGAAAATGAAAAACTCCATTAAAGAGGAAATAAAAAATTCCCTTAAAGAAATGGAAGAAGGGCTGGGCGTTGGTGGCGCATGCCTTTAATCCCAGCACTCGGGATGCAGAGGCAGGGGGATCTCTGTGAGTTAGAGGCCAACCTGGGCTACCAAGTGAGTTCCAGGAAAGGCGCAAAGCTACACAGAGAAACCCTGTCTCGAAAAACCAAAAAAAAAAAAAAAGAAAGAAATGGAAGAAAAAACAAACAAAAAATTGGAAGAAATCAAAGAAAGCCAAGAAAAAATAATTAAACAGATGAAAGAAACATTCCAAGACCTGAAAAATGAAATTGAGACAACAAAGAAAACACAAGCTGAGGGAATCCTGGAAATAGAAATCCTGACTAAACGAACAGGAACTACAGAAGCAAACATAACCAACCGAATACAAGAGATGGAACAGAGAATTTCTGACACTGAAGACACAATAGACAAAATAGATTCAACAGCCAAAGAAAACACTAAAGACAAAAAAGTCGTAACACAAAACGTCCAAGAAATCTGGGACACCATGAAAAGACCAAACCTAAGAATAATAGGGATAGAAGAAGGAGAAGAATACCAACTCAAAGGCACAG
>CABHPH010119942.1:0-12151 GCA_902168325.1 Peromyscus nudipes
CTGGTCTCCAAAGCGAGTTCCAGGAAAGGCGCAAAGCTACACAGAGAAACCCTGTCTCGAAAATCCAAAAAAAAAAAAAAAAAAAAAAAAGAAACTGACTGAATAAAGGCAAAATGACCAGGCCTGAAAACAACAAACATTGCTTCTGAACCTACCCAATTGCCAAGAGGCTGTGCTGACTTAAGAAACATACTTACCTTCTCTGATTCCTTCCCTCATTCTCACGGGGCTTTTGGGAGGATCAAGAGAAAAGTCGTGGTTTGACTTTATATTGACCAGGAGATACTCAGTAAACAGAACTGCCCAAGGAGACACCCTTGGAATATTTAAGAAAGATTCTAAGTCTGCCATGTTCTATTTTTCTTCTTCTTTTAACGGCAGAATCTTGCTTGTAACCCATGCTAATGTTGAAGTCACAATGTAATCAAGGCTGGCCTCAAACTCCCAACCCTCTTACCTCAGCCTCCCCGGGGGCTTGGATTGCAAGGGTGCTTCACACCTTCTACAAGAGAGTGAAAACTTAGGTCTCATCCTGCATTGGGCCGAAAAGGACTGAGGACCCCACAACAGGTTAGCAGGGTTAACTGGGGCTAACAGTCATCAGGTAAGGACTAGCCCTGCCTGCAAACTCACTGTATTGGACAGTGGGCAAGGAGTAAAGGCCAGAGCTGGGCTTGTGAGCGTAAGCATGGGCCTGTCCAGGTTCAAGTCCTACACCACCTGGTACTAATTGTTTGCCCATGGGCAAAGATCGCAATACTTCCAAGGCTGCCATGTGTTCCAGTCGTGACATAAAACTAACATGAGTGTGGGCAAGGCTGGCTGGAAGTGACTGTTGCAAAGAGACCTTAGCAGTAAGGATCTAGGGGACCACTGGGAGCAGTGGGGGCATGGTGCCCTCTCCTGGAATAGGCAACTGGGCAGGCTTCAGGGGGCTTGACAAGGACCAGCCCTCCCTGCACTAAGGAAGCAGAATGGTGGCCGCTGACCTGGCAGTCCCAGTGTTTGGAGACACGCGGCTCATGCATTCTATCTCCCGGTTCTTCTCACCAAGAAGGCCTTTTCCTCTTTTTTAGGTTGACCCTCCAAAATGCCTAAATCTCGGCAGAAGGACAGGAAGGAAAATATTTAAAATATTTATAGAATCCAGCTTGGGAAGCCCCAGGCAGATATTTAAAGTCTTGGTAGCTCAGGAAACCCATCTGCCCTGGGGCTTTATTCAAAGTAGGCCAGAAAAGGAGAAAATGAGAGTACAGGTTTGTAGTTGATATTTCCCTGGGGATTTGGGCCAAGCCTGAGGCCCTGTTCCCTAAGAAAGCCTTGGCTTTCTGATCCATGACTGTCAGGCAGCCCCCAAACCTATATCATCAGGAAAGTGGTAGTGGGATTGCTAAAGATGGGGCAGGTATTGGCAAGCTCAAAAAGTCAGCATCCGCTGGGTACCAAACGCTGGCAGTCAAGCCTATGAATTAAATATCTGTGCCTCTTTGACTTAGAACGTTGTTTGGAACTTCATGAATGTGGGGCAGTGTAGACAAGGCTGCTTAGATAAATCACAGGGTGGCCATTAAAACTGCATTTACACCATGGAGGGAGGGCTTGCTGTATCCTAAGCAGGAGAAAGCAGGAAACCACACTGTGTATTGAGGATGATCTCACCAGCTTACAAAGCAGTCTACATAGGGAGAGGAAGATGAGAAAATGCTTGAAAAGATTCAGAGAGCCCCGGATGATTTGTTTCTATTTTTCTTGGTGTGCTCCAAATTCTCTGCAATGAATATTTTTTACGTTCTGATGAAAAACATCAAAAAAAAAAAGGTGTGGTTAAAAAGAAGTGTGTGAGATGGGTCAATTGGGAAGACATTTGTCGTGAGGGCCTGAATTCCAGTGCTCAGTACCATATACAAAGATGTGTGCCTGGAATCCTGGTGCTGGGAACCCCAGTGCTGGGAAGGCAACAGGTGGATCCCTGGGACTTGCTGGATGGCTTTTGTCAAATCCGTAAGCTCCAGGATCAGTAGAGAACCCTGTCTCAAGAACTGGGTGGGTGATTGAGGAGGACAGCCAACATCTATCTCCGGCTCTTACAATGCCCCTCCCCCACATACACCACAAAATAGCTGTGTACAGCTAGCCAGCATCCAAGTGGCCACCCCTGGGTACAGTGAATCAAAACACAGCCTCATGAAAGCACTGGAGCAGAGACAGGGCTGGACAAGATACCCCAAGATTTCTCCTCTTGGGGAAGAGTGGAGGTTGACATCAACTGAGCACCCAGCATGTGCCAACATAGACACTTCACAAGGACACTGTGCAGCAGTCCCAACAGGGTGCCATCGCAGGCCCATCACCTACATGAAGAAACAAAGCTGGCAGAGACGGAGGGGTGGATGAATGAGTGAGTGCCCCTCCAGTTTGATGAACGCCTAGAAAGTGATGGGGTGACCTCATGGTCACCTTGCACTCTGGTTTAATAACGCACAGATAGGTAGCCCAGACTCAGACAATGATCTGTGTGGGTCATTTCCCATCTGACTTCCACAGGACTTTTGTGTCCCTAGTTTACAGGTGAGATCCTGCAGCTCTGAGAGGTCATGAGTTGGTCCAGCACCTCGGCCTGTGATTGACAGAGTGAGTCCCCTCTCCTGGCCCTGCAATCTCACCTCAGCAAAGCCTGGACTTATTTAATATCCTTGGGTCTGTGTCACAAGGTCCCTGGAAGGGTAGGTGATGAGGACTATGAAGGGATGCATCCGTGGTTGTGTTGAGTTAGTTCAACCCATGTGCCCTCTGGGTCCCAGAGAAGAGCAGGTTTAGGACATAGCGAAGGCTTGGGGTCTGACGCATGTGGCTTCGAACCTTCTGTTCTCTATAAGACATATGGCCCCAGGAGGACATCTCCACCCTCCAAGTCCCACTTTCCCCTGCTGCCAAATGAGGAGAGGGTTTTACAGGGAGGTTAAAAAAGAGAACTGGCTTTTAGGGAGCTTGCAGAGGGCTTAGCCCCGGGGGTTGCTATGTAGCCATGTTGGCATTGGCCGCTGTCCCTACACTTCCTTCTCCTTCCTTCCTGCAGTGTGTGGCTGTTACAGCTTGCACTCATTATTGGTCAGTAGGGGTGCAGCTCTCAATGTCATGGCTAAGTGATATGTCATGTGCTGGTGAACAAAGACAATTATATGGAACCCACAGCCTTGAGAGCTGCCATGGAGGTGAGGCCCTCCGACAAGCTGTCAGGCTGTGGTGAGTCCCACAGCAGTTTGGTGTTCCAGAGAGCAAGTGAGCACCCAGTGGTTATAGAGAGAAGATGTTTGAGAGGGCTTTAAAGGATGGGTAGGAGTTTGGGGGTGGGGGTGGGGTGAGGGAAGCAAAGAACATTCCACAGAAAGTGGAAGGAAGTGGCAGTCAATGAACCAGGGAGGTTTGGGAATGGAAAGGAGGCTGGCATGACCGGAGCTTGAAGTCTGTAGGTAAGGCCCATTAGCATGAAGTTCGGAGGGCCCGCTTAGGGCCAAATAGTAAGGTGCCCTACACAGAAAGACGGAGAAGCCTTGCCATTTAGCAATAGGACCCATTGTCCATTTCAGGTGAGTATCTGCTAGGAGTTTTGTCACAATGGAGATTGGGAGGTCAAGGAACCTAAAGCTTGTTCTAATCCTTTGAGACTTGCTGGGAGCAGAGACAGGGAGAGGAAGGGAAGGGTTGGACAAATAGAGACAGTCTCTCTTTCTCTCTCCCTCCCTTTCTCTCTCTCTCTTCTCTCTCTCTCACTCTCTCTCTCTCTGTTTGTATGTATGCATTTGTGCTGATACAGGCTTAAGTAAAAAGAGGGAAATAGTTATTTTGATGTTGATGTTTAAAACAAAAGCATCTACCCAAAGCCTCTGCAGTCTTAGCTGGGACTTCTTCACATGCAGCAGGAAACCAGGCTTGTCAGCAACTCCCCTCCAGGGCACCACCCCCAGCCCAGGTCTGTGCCCATAGCTCCAGCCCCTGATCCTTGCCTCCCTCGCATCTGGGTACTGCTGGAGTTGGATGCCCTGTGGATGTGTTGCTAATCCTACCAGATCCCCAGCAGCTGGAGCCATGATTATATCTTCACGTTTCTTCTGTCTCCACAGTTCTCAGTGCATCCCCAAGAGGAGACACCATGAGAGTGACGAAAACAAGTGATTTGAGTTTCTAAGTCAGTAGAGGGGTCAGGCTGACTGTTCAGAGTTGAGGTTATCCCAGGTGATCAGGAGATGGCTGTGACCTCAGAGAACCCCCCACAAACACACACACACACACACACACACACACACACACACACACACACATACACCAGAGCATCACTGCAGAGTCATTAGTGCATATTTGCTAAAGTGTGACCACTAGGGACCCCATCACAAGGAAGTCCTTTACAGGCATACCTCCTGGGTTGAGGGGTGGCTTCTCAAACAACCATGCCCTTCTATCAGTGAAGGGCTGATCTGAAGAGTAGGGATCCATGCTCCTGAGGACCCCTAGAGCAAGGGCCTAATAGTCATCCACTTAAGAGAAGTAGCTACTGACCTGAAAGACTCCCAAGATTAGGGTGGATGGTCACAAAATGAAAGGTTTTACTGCCCTCAAGGGAAAAGCTCTGCCTCTGGGCTATGCAGAGTGGGAGGGGTGGGTGGGCTTATTGGGAGTATGGGTATCTTGCAGCTTTGAGGCTCTAGGGTTGGTATGTAGTATGCAGAGAGACTGTTTTCAAGGCCTAAGGTGTTTGATCAGCAGTGGACCCTCACCCCACCCCTGCTCTTTCACAGACATCTGTCCCCATTAGTATCTCCAAGGCAGAGACTGGGTTCTCTTTGGTTCTTTCCTGAGAGAAGTTGGCCCTTGCCACCTAGGATGGGGCAGATGGCCACCATGGAAGTCCTACAGGAAGTGACATCCTGGTTACCAAGTCACTGGCTCTCCCAGCTCAAAACACCTAGTGGACCCTGCTCTGCACTGTATCATCCTCTTCCCTAGCCTTGCTGTATGTCACACTGTACTCACTGACTACACTGTCTATATATCTAAGATGAGTTGGGCATCATGCTGGACCAAAGAGACGGAGGCTCTTTGTCTGCAGGAGACAAGGAACAAATACACAGTTGAAGGTCATGGAGCTGTAAGCATCTTGACAGAAAACTAAACAGGTTAAAAAGGTAATATCTGGTGTGTTTTGCTGAAGTGTAGGAGTGAACCATGGCTGCCTTCTCTGATCAGGAAACTTTTCTAATTGAGAACCAAGGAGAGAAAGGGAAGCATGCAAACATCTGAGGAAGACTATTTCAGCTGACAGGTACAGCACAAGCAAAGGTCCTGTGATAGGGTGTGGTTGACTGTGTTGAAGAAAAGCCAGGCTAGAGCAGTGGGAACTCACGGAGGGAGGAGGAGGGCTGAGGGAGATGAGCAGAGGCAGGATACAGTGAGAGTCTCTGCCTGGTCTAGGGGTCCTCAGAGACCTTGGAAGCTGGGGTAGTTTGAATGAAAATGGCCTCCATAGACTCATAGGGAGAGGCAATATTAAAGGTATGGCCTTGTTGGAGTAGGTGTTGCCTTATTGGAGTAGATGTGGCCTTGTTGGAGGAAGTGTGTCACTTGGGGGTAGGCTTTCAAGTTTCAGAAGCTCAAGCCAGGCCCAATGGCTCACTCTCTCTTCCTGTTGCCTGTGGATCCAGATGTAGAACTCTCAGCTCCTTCTCCAGCACCATGTCTGCCTGCATACCACCATGCTTCTTGCTGTGACAATAATGAACTAAACCTCTGAATTGTAAGCCAGCCCCAATTAAATGTTTTCTTTATAAGAGTTGCCATGGTCATGGTGTCTCTTCACAGCAATAGAAACCCTAAGACAGAAGCACTGGAAAGGAAGCCAGGGGCTGCCTTGGAGATTTTTGGAGGGAAGCAATAGACTATAAGCCTTCATAATCTTTTCTTCTCACTTGCTCACCCTGAAGCTTGAGTGAATTCTGTAGTCTGAAACAGAAATACTGGGTGAACTAGAAGGCAGTTTTAGAGACTAGAACAACTTCATTATTACCCGTTATACATGTATTCAGTGAACTTACCACACTCCATAGATAATGTGCAATTATTATATGCCATAAAATAAATTTTCAAAAGGTGAAATTGTCATACAATGTTTTATGAGAACAAAATCCTGTATATCAAAACCAAGATGTACCCCATGTATCAAATTTATTATTATTATTATTATTATTATTATTATTTGGTTTTTTGAGACGGGGTTTCTCTGTGTAGCTTTGTGCCTTTCCTGGGACTCACTTGGTAGCCCAGGCTGGCCTCGAACTCACAGAGATCCGCCTGGTTCTGCCTCCCAAGTGCTAGGATTAAAGGCGTGCGCCACCACCGCCCGGCCCAAATTTATTATTTTTAAACCATGTTTATTTGCTGGTTTTGTGTGTGTGCATATGTGCATACACATGACAGGACACATACGTGGAGATCAGAGGACAACTGTGTTCCAAGGATTCTCTCCTGCCATTACACGATCTCCGGGGATGGAACTCAAGTTGTCAGACTTGTGTAGCAAGTGCCTCTTGCTGCTTTCCTCATCTTGCCAACCTCTATAGAAATATTCTTTCAGCCTGGGTGGATGGATCAGGTGGTTCAAAGCACTTGCTACTCTTTCAGAAGACCTGGATTCAACTCCCAGCACCCACACAGGGCAGCTCACAACTCTAGATCCTAGGGGTATCTGATGCCCTCTTCTGGCCTCCTCAGAGACCCACACACATGTGGCATACACTCACAGAGACAAACACATACACATGCACACAAATCAAAATCAAAATGAGTCTTAAAAATATTATTTCAGTATGCAGTTCATATGAAAACTGGAATGTTAGACTTTTTTTGTATTAATCTCCCAAGCCTGCTCTGTATCTCACAGGGACAGCTCATCTTGATGCAAACCTGCTATGTTCCAAGAGCTCAGTGGCCACATATAGCCAGTGGCCATTCAGAGGGAGCTCCTGTAGCCTGGGTAGAGCTGGAAGGCACAGGGCCATTCTGCACGTGGGCCTGGGCTGAGGGAGGAGAAAAGTCCCCTGAGGATGGCTTCAGGATGGGCATCAGTATTGTTTCAGAGATGGCTGTCCACCTGTTTTACATCCTTTTGAAGAAGTTGGGTGCTTGAGTGGGTATATATTGAGCTCAATCAACCAAGTATAACTTGTGTCTAAATCAGTTCCAGCTTGAGTAAAGTGCCCTTTGAAAGGGCTGCTGGAAATCAGGAGTGTCTTCGTTAGGGTTTCTACTGCTGCAATAAAACACCATGACCAAAAAGCAAATTGGGAAGGAAAGGGCTTATTTGGTTTATGCTTCCACATCACTGTTCATCACTGAAGAAAGTCAGGACAGGAACTCAAACAGGGCAGGATCCTAGAGGCAGGAGCTGATGCAGAGGCCATGGACGGGTGCTGCTTACTGGCTTATTTCCCCTGGCTTGCTCAGTCTGCTTTCTTATAGAATCCAGGACCACCTGCCCAGGCATGGCAACACCCACCATGGGCTGCCCCCCCCCCCCCCGCGCCCCCAACTGATCACTAATTGAGAAATGTCTTACAGCTGGGATCTCATGGAGGCATTTCCTCAACTGAGGCTCCTTCCTCTCTGATGACTCTAGCTTGTGTCAAGTTGACACACACAACCAGCCAGTACAAGTACCAATGGTACTTTCTTAATGACAGTGCTGAGAATCTCACCCAGTGGCAACTCCCCACAGGTTTAAGTGAGTTCATTTCCCAGCTGTCCCCTCTTCAGGGGCTGGAACTTAGTCTCTTTCCCAGACTACATCTGCAATCAGGCAGGTAACTTGGAAGAATCTGGTGACCCTTCCAGTTGACAATATCCAGGAGTCCCTACTAAGTAGGCATAGGCTGTCTGTTTTGTCTTGACTGGAGTGGACTCTTTAGGCTGTGGTCACCATTGTCAACATCAGCTAGGGAAAGGAATGCTGAGCCGTATCAGAGATGAGATGCAAAAGCAGCTGAGCAGACACGGCTTTGAGCAAGGAGCCTGCAGGACTTCTCAGCACTTGGACCACACTGGCCACAGGCTGATTCGACCCTTGCATACAGTAAGCTGGATGCACACTCATAGGGAAGACTATGGCTCAAGGCTCTGGTCTCCAGCCACTACCTCATCATTCCTGGGTCACCAGGGGTCCACATCTCAGCCCATTGAGTTAGTGGATGAAAACTGAGGCAGGGACCGAGAACAAGCTGCAGGTGAAGTTCTGAGATCATTTCTAGAAAGTTCAGCATGTGCAGCTATCTTTCATATGCATGTATGGTCTTTGGAGCCTGGATGAAACCCAGAAGCAATCAGGCCAAACAGTGCCAACCCAATAAAATTTCTCAATACCACAAGTATGGGCAGGGGAAGGGAACCTAGACATGAGCTCCAGGCCTTCGCTGTTCTGGAGATGAAAAAGAGGGCACTGGAGTTTACAGAGAGGATACCCAAAAGATCTGACTTCTGTGGCTGATACTCGTGGCAACCATCTATTAATACAGTTTCTTCAGTGACCTCGAAGAGTTTGGGATGAGGAGAATGAGAAACCGACAGGTGCCTAGCATGATGCTCTGCCAGTAAGGCCACCACAGGATGAACTTGGGTTCAGCTGGGTGGAGCCAAGAGGCCTCTGTCTGGACTTGTGAGCAGCCATACTTCTTCCATTTGGAATTACTAGCGTCCTTTATTTCACTTCTCTACCTTCCCAAGCCTTATAATAATCTAGGCACCAGGAGGCAACCCCTAAAGCATAAGCTATTTTAGGCTAAGGTAAAAGCAATGCTCGGTGGCACAGCAGGCAGTAACCTCTCCACGGATGCACAGGCAATTGTCAGAAGGGAGGAGATCTCAAGCCAGGGTCAGCATGCCTCTACCCTGGGCAAAGCTTGCCAAGGCAGAGGGGACTTGCTACCCTCCCACAGTGTGGGGGGTGGGGGTTGATTCTGGGGCGGCAGCTGGAGAAAGGGCTCAGGCTGACCCTTCGGCAGGCTTTTCTGCAGGGGGCCGTGTTGTCGCTTTCCGCCTGAGTCGGGCATCTCAGCAGGGAAGCCGCCGCCGCTGCCACCCCGCAGCCCTTCTGAGCCCCGGAAGGGGATGGATGCAAATGCCATCCAGAGCCACTTGGTGAACATTGAATTAACTGTAGAAAATTAACTAAATGAGGTTGGTGAGTGAAATGTAAATGGGCCCCTGCCCAGCAGGAGCTTGGGAAAGGATCTCCGTGGGAGGCACAGGCGGGCAGGAGGCTGGGAACTCAAGGGTGTGCAATAAACAAATGCGTGCAGCCCTGTGAACAAGGCAAGCAAGGGCCAGTTGGGGTGGGGGTGGGGGCGGTACGGGGAGGGACTGTGTGTGTGAAGTGCTGGTGGAACAGATGGAGAAAGGGCCAGCGGAGCAGGGAGAGACAGTCACTGACTGAGGCCACCCAGGTCCTGGGACCCACCCGGAGTACCACCTTAAGGCAGCAGTGTGTGGTTTGAGTTAACTTGTTGACATAGGGGCTTGTGATGAGGACTTCAAGGGTGCTAAGAGGTATAAGAATTCCATCAGCATGTAGGAGCCAAGGCCTTCTGGCCGGTGGGCCTCACAGAAACCGTGGTAGCAGGGCTGTCCACCCTTAAGGGCCTCGGTTCTGCACTTCCAAGAGAGGGCTGGGATGCACATAGTTCAGCTTTAGGAGTGATGCTCCGACCTGTGGCTTTTTGTGAAGCCCGCAGTTTGGCTGCTCCTGGCTGGGCATCGATCCTTGTCTAAGCAGGGAATTGAGGAAAGTGAGGATGGGTAGCCTATGGGAGGAAGCAGGGACCACCTTGGAGCAGGGATTCTGCACAGAGGGTGGGAGGTGCCGTAGAACTGCACCACCTTCCCCACCATGACCCTTCTAGAAGCTTCTGCCTCCTAGTAAGTGCTGCTGCCCTCTAGACTTCCATGGGAGTGCTTGCTGTCATGGCCACCTTACTGATGAGAGCTTCTCCAGGGTGTTGAGTTAGATTTGGGAACAGTGTTTAGAAGGACCAATGCTGGGCTTCAGGATAGTGCCTTTACAGTGGCATGGGCTTCCAAGAACCTAGCCAGGCTACTCTACAGCCCAAGTGCCATAATGGTGACTTTTTCTCCCTAGTTGTAAAGGGAAAAATCTAAGCCATAGTCCAGCCCCCTGTAAAGCTGCCCCTTCATATGTGATTCCCAACTCTCTGGTGCCTCCTACTGTTTGCCTGCTGTCACTCGCTGGCAGATGACAAATGAATGCACAATGAGCAAAATTATCAGACAAATATTATCAAACAGCCAATAGCTCATGTCTGGAGTTGATCTCTTGTTTGTATGAGTCAGCCCATGGGGTGACTACTATAGTTTGTAATGGCTTACACATAACAACATAACATCATCACGTCTAACTAGCCACTTTCCAAGAGGAACAAGGGTAGGGGTAGAGGTGGGGAGCTAAGGCTGGAATAAAGGCGGTAGAGTTGATATGACTTCCTAGGTGGGATCGTTGCTTCGAATACATGGTACAAGTAACCTAATCTCTCTGAACCTCAACTTGCTCATCCATGAAACGACAATCAGTAGTATCATAGTCTGTTCCAGCTGCTATGAAAAGTGCCTGAAGCTGGATAACTTATCTCTCATTTATTTAGAAGTCTGGGAAGTTCAAGATCAAGGGGCCACCAGATTCCTTGTGCAATAAGGGCTCACACACACACACACACATACACACACACACACACACACACACACACACCCATAGTTAGTGCCTAATTGAGGTTTTCACTTGGCAGCAAGTGAGACAACTCTTGTAAGAGAACGATCCAGTCCATGCTCCAGAATGATCCAGAGCCTTCAGAACTTAACCACTTTCTGAGCCTCCCCTTAATAATACCGTGCTGGTTATTAGGTTCCCACGGTTGAATTAGAGGACCAGGACCAACTTTCAGACCACAGAGAGCAGTAACGACACTTCAGCAAGCCATTCTGCAAAGACCGAGAGCGATGACAGTTACTTTAAAAAGCCAGACCAGAGTGGCCTACCTTAGTACTTTTATAGCTGTCAATTAAATTAAATAACAGTATTTTTGATTCTGCACAGAGGACAAAAATTCCCAGGTGCCCAATCACCTAATCATGTTCGAGGATACCCCGTCTTGATCCATCACCTGCAGGGATTTACCAGGGTTAAGAATTATCATTCTACATGCTCTCATGATTGTTTACCGGAATTTGAACTTTTTGTGTCTAAAAATATCACCCACAGAGGGTGCATAAACATTTTGAAATGTCTTAGGATCTTTTAAGGTCAAATTCCACTCCCTAACCCAGCCAATGTAGTGCTCCAAAGCCCACAGGGGCCACCCTGGTGCCTCAGGTAGGGTAGGATGAGGACAAGGAAGGAATGACAGCAGGTAGATCTCAGCCCTATGTCAGGGACTCAGTATTGGGCAGTTCCAGTTCAGGGCTACTTGAGAATGAAACTTCCAGTAAATGGATGTTGACAAAGCTTAGATGACTCAAATTCAGACCATGGAAATGGATCTGTCCAACCTGGGTGCCATGGTGCCTAGCTCCAGAATGTGTCTTTACATTGGATACCAGGACCAGGCCAGGCCAAAGGTGATAAGGTCCCATTGTCCCACTCACAAGAAGAGCACTCCTGTATTAGCACAAGGAACCCCTGAGAGGCTTGTGCTCTGTTCTGTAGACTGGAGAAGCAAAAACTATATGCCTTTACTGCTGTTCTGTGTGCCCGAAGTAGACAGTCAATGATCATTTGGATGCTGTGGTCCAGTGATTTTTGGGTCACCATCTGCTATCCCTGGAGAGGAGAGGAGAGGAGAGGAGAGGAGAGGAGAGGCCTTGTATATAGAGAGCCTGCAGTGCATTGGGGCTAACACCCTTGTTCTCAGGAAACCCTCCACACTTGTAGTGTGGTGTTATGCCTCCCCACCCCTTACAGAGGAAACATCTGCCACTGGGTTGTTAGAGAAGCAGGCAATGGTCACACAGCCAATATAGATCTGGGACCACTGCCTCCTGTTTCCTTCTGCCCTTGCATTGAGTTCTTGAGAAAGGCTTGAGGCATCACCCCGGCAGCATG
>CABHPH010119944.1:0-12376 GCA_902168325.1 Peromyscus nudipes
GTTCATTCTCCTCAGTGGCATTCTCAGAACTTCAGGGATCAAGTAAATAAACTGGTTTTTTTTTCAACCCTTAAGTAGATCAACCAACGAAACAAGACAACAGTGCAATCCTGTCACTAGGAATTTTCTAGCTGAATGTCTGCTTAGACTGGCTCATGGGATTTATGGAGATTTAAAATAATTGCTCAACTTAGTTTTATTCCCCAAAATAATGAAGTAGTAAGTTAGGCCATCTATTATGGTACTCAGTCCAGTGGGCTTTGTCAGGTCCCTCTCATGCTCTGGTTCACAAAGACATCTAGCAGCTACATGCATAATTGCTAGTCTTTTAGATAAGGCGGCTGTGAAAAGTATTATTTAAGTTCCTCTCTTGCTTTCCCTGAAAAACAAAACAAAAAGCAACCTCCAAGCAAGACTCCAAAGAGCCCTGCTTTATGTTAGTGATGTTAGGTAGCACTTTTTGTAAATCTATAGATAGTGCATCAAAGTAACACTGAAAATGTTTGCAATTTTAGAGTTAAAATTATTCACATCCCTACTTTTGGCTTCGTCTTAATTATATGGTGATTATTTCCTAAGTGATAGCTTCTATTTAATGGAGTTGAAGAATAAACACAGTAGGAACATAATTGATATTTAATGTACAAGAACACCAAATGATGTTTTATGATCTTGTGGCTACTGCAAACTAATGATTAGGGGTTAAACTGATCTAGCCAGTTTCTAGGCCTGAATTCTCAATCTATTGAGTAATTCAATAATGAAATTGCTATTGGTGAATAGACTGACTGATTTAGCTTAGCCCAAAATCAATCTGTTGCCTATACCTACTCTGGGTTGATGAGAAAAAATGGTGTCCCCGTCCTTGAGGGACACATAGTTGAAAGTAGTGTCATCCAAAGTGTGGACTGTAGATGAGTGTCAATCCACAAACTGTCTCCTACTCAGATCCATAACTAAATAATTATGGAAACTGAAACTAAGCTTTCCCAAATGATAATAGCAATTGATAGAGAAACTTTATGTGTTTATTCCATCTGATAATAACTTATTTTTATGTATTATCTTTTAAGACCCATGGTTGCACAAGATGCCAGGAATAAAGAACTGATGAGGGCTCAGCCCTAGAAAAGACATTTACACCAGCCCTTCAAAGTTCAGGGAACTTTGTGGAGGATAGAGAGGGATGCTGATAAATACCATCTTCTATGCAGGACACGGATATGAACTTACAGCAACTTTGCATATTGACGCTGGGTCCACAGAAGTCAGTTGGCAAGTGGCAGATCCTAGGAGAAGGAGAAGCATGGCATCCACTTGCATGCCCACTGGTGGAGCTCCCAGGCTCTGATGGTTAGTGACAAACTTAAGATGGTACGCACAGCTCCTGATTAGACTCTGTGGAATTCCAAACAAAACAAGCTAGCAAAAGGGGGAAGACATTTCTAGAGATGAGGGTGTTGGCTGGTAGGGATGGGCGGGAAATGGGAGAGGGTAGAGAGAAGCCAAGATACATAGTGTACATGTGTGAAATTGTGAAAGAAAAATATCTTACTGATAAAAAAGAAGTGTTGGTTCCAGGCAGACAGGAAATTAGAAAACATCAGCTCTATAGCATGGGCGACAGAAAGCAGTGGTTCAAGACAAAAACCAGTCACAAATTTATTAGTAACTATAGGTAATTGGAAAGTACAATCATGAACCATAAATGTTTAGCTGATCTCTTGTCTCTTGTCATCAAAATTCATCTCTGATTTAAATATTTTCTTTTCCTTTTTCCTCTTTTTTCTTTTCTGGTTTCCGAGACAGGGTTTCTCTGTGTAGCTTTGCGCCTTTCCTGGATCTCGCTCTGTAGACCAGGCTGGCCTCGAACTCACAAAGATCCGCCTGCCTCTGCCTCCTGAGTGCTGGGATTAAAGGTGTGCGCCACCACCGCCCGGCTTAAATATTTTCTTAATAGCATGAAAAATACTTGATTTTCTACTTATTGTCTTAAAATTGAGATCTAATTTAAATGTCATAAAAGCTACGTTTTTAAGTGCAGTTGGGTAGATGAGGTGACTTCTAACATTCTAAAGCATTGTAAAATAACTATGAATGACAGCAACTGACTGTTTCAAAATGATGAGTAGTGAGGATTTCGAGTTTCTCCCAATAAAAAATGGCAAATGTCTGAGGTCAATAATCACAAGTTACTGTGATCACACATTTACAGATCTATTTAAAGGTCACAAGGATCCTCGCAAATGCTTAAAAATTAAGTGTAAACTAATAACTATCTTTCATTTTAGAAAGTGAAACTGGATGAAAAATAAAAAATAAATTGCATGGTATTTCTCTAAACCAATGGCCAAATGCTAAGCTCTTAGGTCATGGTAACCTTAGCATCTTGTGTAGTGCAGGAGAAAGCCATCATTAAGCTAGATGATAAAGGTCTTCAACTGTCAGTGATGGGATGGCAAGAGAAACGGAAGCATTGTTTAAAAAGAGCTGTGATCGCCTTGAAAAGAAGACAAAAACATGAGAAATGCAATATGAACTACGAAAGCAGCAGCAATGAAGGACCATGGAAAGTAAAAGATACCAGAGCAAGGTTTCCCAAAAGGAAGGGGGAGGATACGAGTGAATGAGTTCCCTGGGGTGGACAGTGGAAGAAGTAGACTGTACCTTGAAGAGGGTGTAGTTCAGAGGAGTGCAAGGATGCCTGGTGGACAGGGTGCTGCCTCAGACTGTAGCATAAGAAAAGGAAGGCATGAGCCCCACCAGAGCAGAAATGACAGAAGTAAGACATGGGAGGCAAAGTGAGCAACCACCGGAAGCCACACTCCCAGATGGCAGAAGCCAGCTTGTTTCACAAAGGTTTGGCAGTTGAAGAAGGAGTCTGACCAAGGAAGGATGTTCTTTGGAAACTGTCAAGATCCTGAATGATGACATAGGCTGAAGTCATGTTGGCTTGTGATTATCTGAGAATTTCAGAATAGAAAGACCTGACCTAGGGTGACGTTGGTGAGGGTTGGGCTGGATGTTAACGAACTGACATGGAAGGAACCACAGGCTCATGGTCACTCAGCCTTAGTGTTGGAGTAGATGACCCCAAGCTTTTGTATGCTGATCATTAGCAGAAATACATTTGTAATTTTCATGCAAACACACACACACACACACACACACACACACACACACACACACACACAGGCAAGATGGTGCACACCTGTAATCCTAGCACTCACGAGGCAAAAGAAGAAAGTCCAAAGACAACTGTACATAGTAAATGCCATGTTAGCTAAGTTGTGCAGCAAGAATCTGACTCAATAAAACAAAAAACAACCTACATATATGCATATATATAGTTGCACATAACAGAAAGCAAATGAAAATTCAAGGAAATGTTTAGTTTTTTCAATTTTATTTATTAAAAGATAAATTGGTATTAACCCACTAAGATCCATGAATAGATTGTCATTCTAATTTGAACACAGTGTTTAGATTATTTTCATATTTAAATTATTATAATTATCTTAATTTAGATAGTTAAGACATTAGGAAGCTGTGCTTCTCTGAGACCCTTATTAGTGTTGCGCTTCCAGGACTAGAAATGGAAATTTCAGTGTTCTGCTACACAAGTGTCTTTGAAAAGGGATAAACTCAGGAATGTTAACACTGAAGTGAGTCATTTCTTATCTTCTTTTGGATAGCAAGTTGTGTTAGAGGTGATTTGGCAAGTTGCAATGAGTGCCTGACAGGCCACAATCTAAGATAGGTGTCAGGAGAAAAATGTCCCCTTTGCCCAGTCGCCTGGGGGCTCTCACAGTGAGGACTGGAGAAAGCTAGCATTTACTGCTAAGGCAAGTGGCTCACTCTCCGAGTGAGGAAGAAAGACCCAGGCAGGGCGAAGCCAGGACTAGAGAAGGCTCTGAGCAGTGGATCTAAAGAATGTGGACACCCACAGGAGTGGCTCGAAGTGCCAGGAATGGCGAAGAAGGGGAGGGGCTGGGCTCAGCTGCTTTTTCAGTGAGACGTGTCAGCAGGCCACAGGGAATGTGACACTGGTCCTCAGGCTTGTCAAGTTGTGTGGTTTGGTCCCCTGCCTTTTGTTACTGTGGCTCAATTCTACTAGAATAACCTGTTTAAACTGGCCAGTTTGTGGAGAACTAGGAAAAACAGTTCCGAGGTCATCTGTGGTATGGTTGGGATGTGAAGAGAGTACTCTTCTAGCAGACTGAGAGATGTGGAAATAGTCCTAGTGGAAAGGGCCTGAGGGCATAATATGGTAGTGTGCATGTATGGTGGCATGTATGTATGGTGGTATATACATCTGATACTGTGTATGTATGACATATGGATGGTGGTGTGTACGTATGGTGGGTGGTGTGTATGTATGGTGGTGTGTACGTATGGTGGGTGGTGTGTATCTATGACATGTATGGTAGTAGGTGGAGGAAGAATTTTTTTTTAGCTTGTTTGGTCACTGTTTGCCTTTCTCAATACTTACAATTTTTAAAGGCACAATGTGGCTTGCTTCTCCTTGATTTCATCTGGGCTGGAGGGGCCCCTTAACAGCATCACAGGATTATTTTGCATCCATTTTGTTAGTATGTACAACATGCAATTTCATCCTCAGGTTTGAGTGTCATCAAAACCATAGGCAGTCTGTGAGTCAAAGAAATGCAGTACAATAAGCATCAAATTTGATCCTCGTTCTGAGCTCTTGTTCGTTTTATTGGGCCCTCCTGTTCTTGAAAGACCTATATGTGTGGGAGAAAGATCAATTTCTCTTATTTAATAAGTGGGGTTATTGAGCTCAACTATGTGCAACCCAATCCTCAAATCATTCCCTTAAACCATTTTGTTGTTAATTCAGGGGAAATTTTGTGGAATTCGAATAGCCAAGCAAGATCACCTATTTTTTCTTCCAGAATTTATAGAGGTAGAGAGCCAGATGAAAGGAGGCGCCACCACCCCCTCCGGTTTTCTCCTCACCCTAATAGCTGCTCTTGCGCTTGAGGCAAAGCCCAAGGCAGTGTTCAAAGTCCGAGTCTTTAATCTCTGGTGGAAACTTGAGAGAAGCATGTGAACTTCTCTTACCAGTTTGAAATGAAGAGGAAGGGGTGAGAGAATGTGGTCCACCTCTGCCTCACCTCCAGCGACTGTGCTCACAGGGCCAACCTTGCCCCAGGAGTTGCCACTTGCTGTCTACGAGTAGGAGCTTTCTTAGCAGCATGGAAACCAGACCTCCTCTCTAAATATTATGTGCAAAGAAAACTGTGTTTCCAGTCTTCAAGTAAAATAATCCACAGATACCCGGTGAGTCTGAGCCTTGGGGAGTCACACAAACACCCTGCATTCCTACCTCACAGAGATACAGGTAAATTCTATCTAATTCAAACCTTTGGATGCTGTTGGCCTGGGGCAGGGATGTGCACCTGCAGCGGAAGCAGTAGACTGACCACAGGGCTGGATCTGGAAGTCCTGAGCCTCCTCTGTGGATGAGCACTGAGTACCTATTTGGAGTTTTCAGTGCGTAAGGCACCTGTCTTCCCTGGCAGCACTCCATCCTCACCTCACTGACCCCACAGTGAAACATTTTCTAATGGGCTCACAGACAGTCTGGTCTGTGAGCACAGGCTCCTAGTTCTGTCTCACAGGAACACAGAGGAGAATTTCAAGGAAATAAATCCCGTAGCCACCTTGGAAAACTGATTCATCATCTAAACTCTATACTGAGCCCACTTGCATGTTTCTCATGGCTTTACAAACACAGAATGATAGCAAAGGAAAAAAATCAATGAGTCAACTGCTCTAAGGTACCAGATAAGGGGCTGGAGTGAGGAGTCCTTTCCCAGCATACCCGTTTCTATCCCTGGGCCTGGGGTGGAAAAGCACTAGGTGACCAGTGAGTTCCAGATCCTGGGGCACACATATCAGATTGTATAGTCACAGTGGTAGCATAAGAAACACCACGAAATTGAACGAGATCAAGCTCATTATATTTAAAGGAGTTTTCCCTTTTTAAAGATTACACTCTTGCTTTTTGAGAATAAAGTTATCCTTTTATTATTTATAGGAGATGTAGAGAGTGTGCTGGAGGCGAGGCCCAAGGCATGTTTGAAGTCTGTGTCTTTAATCTCTGCAGATAGCTTGAGAAGAAGTGTGTGGGCTTGAAACAAAGAGGAAGGGGTGGGAGAATATGTCCCTTTGCCTCTGTCTCTGTCTCTGTCTCCCCCCCCCCTCTCTCTCTCTCTGTGTGTGTGTGCATGTATATGTTTAGCATGCTTACTTGACAAAGATAATGTGGACAACATTCCCCCTTGAACAATCTTGAGAAAAATTTCTGTCTCTGAAATGACAAGATCCTGGAAACAGTGTTTGGATGGTGTTTCTGAGATTGGAATTAAAGCCATGTTACCTGTCACTTACAGAAGCCAAAGAGCAGAGACAGCAAGTGCATCTAAAACTGATAGGAAACTGAGAAGACAGCTGATTACTATTCTAGAGATCTGCCTTGCATCTTATGTAGCTAGCACATTATATGGGGGGCGGGGGAGGAAGCTGTCAATCATTCCGGAGTTCAGTTCTGTGTTTGAGCACTGGTCACATGATCGGCCCCATTTTCAGTACTTGATATATCTACTGTCATCTCTCAGGATCATCCCTTGACTCTCCCCTCATTCTGTGATGCTTGGACTCAGGTGCTTTCTGAATCATTGAGTCACATCGGTTTCTGCTGGTATCAACCTTGTACTACTCATCAGGAGCACTGAGGCAGGGATTAACATAGAACAAATGAGATATTGACAATGTGTACATGTTCACCTGGTAATGATATGTTGGTGCTGTTTCCTTTATGATACAGAGTACAAGTATGTCTTTATAATACAAAATGTAACACACAGATGACAGTGTCCCTAGTCATTCCCGCTGTCTGCCATTACTTAGAATCCCATGTGTCAAAGCAATAAAATTAATCAGTCCTTTCCTTAAAAATTAATATTGGTATCCAACCTCTTCACCAAGCCAGATCCTGTACATTTTGTACAGGGTCTAACCTCATGAATCTGTGTGATCCTCCCTGTTACATGTCCCCCAATTCCCAGATTGGCCCCCACACTTCTGACTTGGTCCAGGACATGTCTTGTACACCAGCCTTGTACCCTGTGTCTACTTGACTTCATTCCACATAAGAGATTTCTAGCCTCTAGGCCAAACCACCCATCCATCCTCTCTCTGTGCCAACCTGATCTGTCTGTATTACACACAGAACTAATAAAAGAAGTCTGTGTGTCATAATGTCACAAAAATACAAACTTTATGAATGATCAAGTCTGTATTTCCTCTCCAAAAGTCACCAATCCTGAAGAAATGTTTACCAATGAGAATTACTTAGATAAAACTCATATGACACAGAATTTAAAAGAAAAATAATAAACTTCACCAAAGAATTCAAGGAGTTTAAAGAAGACACAAAGAAACAGCTTGATGAAATTGAAGAGAAAGAAATTAGAATGAATACCTGGGTGATGCCCAAGGCTGATGGGAATAACAAAGACAACCTAGGATTTTAAAAAAGAATTCAATAAACAGATAGAAACACTGAAGAAAACTCCAACTGAACAAAAGATGGGATTGAAAAACCCAATAACCCAACTAGAAAATTTAAATGAAAGCCTTACAAATAGATGAACCAAGCAGAAGATATCATCTGATGTCTTGAAGATACAGGATCTAGACAAAATAAGCAAGCAATATGAAAAAAAAACCATAGGAAAGGAACATATAGGAAATATGGAACACCATGAAAAGACAAAACCTTCAAGTTATAGTCATAGATGAGGGAGAAGAATCCCAAGTCAATGACATAAACTAGATCTCCAATAAGACCATGCCTCAAACTAAAGAAAGACATGCCCATTCATACATAAGAAACACACGAAACACCAAATAGACGAAGAAAGAAAAACTCCATGGCATATCATAGTTAAGATACTCAGTATACAGAACAATGAAAGTATATTGAAAGCTGAAAGGGAAAAAATACAAGTCACATATGAAGGAAAATCCATTAGAATAATAGCTTTTTAAAAATATTTAATTTTGTTTTTTGTTTTTTTGAGACAGGGTTTCTTTGTGTAACAGCTCTGGTTGTCCTGGAACTTTCTTTGTGGACCAGACTGGCCTCGAACTCATAGAGATCAGCCTGCCTCTGCCTCCCAAGTGCTGGGATTAAAGGCACACACCACCACCACCCAGCTAATAACTGATTTCTTAATGGAAACTTTGAAAGTCAGAAAAGCCTGGAGTAATGAATTCCAAGTCCTAAAAAGCTATGATGGCCAAACTAGACAGATAAGTAAGACAAATTGCTAAATGGTCTTATTAATAAAAAACATGGAGCCAGATATTAGAGTTAAAACTGAGAGATCAAAGGTATAGGAAAAGCCACAGCTAATCTCATCCTACCGACTCCTCAGCTTCCAAAGAGACCTACTTCCTGTATATCCACACCTATATGCCTTTCTGTTCTGCATCTCACTTCCTCTCTCTGCCCAGCTACATCACTTCCTGTCTGTCTGTACAGACCTCCAGACCTCTACAGTTAGTGCTGGGATTAAAGGCATGTGTCACCACGCCTGGCTCTGTTCCCCAGTGTGGCCTTGAACTCAGAGATCCATGATGATGGATCTCTGCCTCCCGAATGCTCGGATTAAAGGCATGTGCTACCATTGCCTGACTTCTATGTTTAATACAGTGGCTGACTTTTTCCTCTGATCCTCAGATAAACTTTATTAGGGTGCACAATATATTGGGGGACACAATATATCACCACACAGATATACCCAGAAAAACTATCCACCAGAGTTGAAGCAAAAAGAAAAATTTCCCATGATTTAAGCAGCCTAATTATTTTTAAGCTAACAATCCAAAGCTAAAGAAAATATAAGAAGCAATATTTTGGGCTGAAGAGAGAAATCAGGACAGTGAAGAGTCTGTGGAAACAAGTAAGAAGCCATAGTTACTAAAACACAAAGTCCCACTGAGAACACAAGCATCACCACCAAAACTCAACATCACAATGACTGTAATTAACATACACATTTCAATAATAGCTTCAAATATTAATGGCCTAAATTATTTTATCAAAAGACAAAGGCTGGCTGAAAGTATCAAAACAAAATCCATCTATCTGTTGTCTACAAAACCCAATTCTTAGCTTTAAAGATAGGCACCACCTTAGAGGAAAAGGATGGACAAAAATAATCAAACGGGACTAGGAAGCAAGCAGGCATCTCTATCTTAATATCTGACAAAATAGACTTCAGACTAAAACTAATCAGACAAGATAAAGAGTGATACTTCATTATAATCAGAGGAATAGTTAACCAAGAGGACACTACTATCCTAAACATGTATACATCCAACTTCATAAAAAAAGGACTACTGGATTTAAAGACATAGATTTATATCAACCCATTAATAGTAAGTGATTTCAATACCCTCTTTCTCCAATAGACAGGTCATCAGGACCCAAAACACCCAAACCTAAACAAAACAAAAAATAAACAACAACAATAAAACCCCAGAGAAACATCAGTATTAAATGATACCATACATTAAATAAACTTAACATATATTATCTACAAAATATTTCACCCAAACATCAAAGAATATACATTCAACTCAGTAGCACATGGAAGATTCTCTAAAATAGACCACATCTTGTGACACAAAAACAAATCATTACAAATTCAAATAGATTGAAGTAGCTCCTTGTATCCTATTGGACCACAATGCAAGAAAACTTAAAATTGATAGTTGTCTTAGTTAGGGCTTTTATTGCTGTGAAGAGACACCATGACCACAGCAACTCTTATAAAGGAAAACATTTAATTGGGGTGGCTTACATTTTCAGAGGTTTAGTCTGTTATCGTCATGGTGTGACATGGTAGTGTGCAGGCAGACATGGTGCTGCTGAAGGAGATGAGAGTCCTACATCTTGACTGACAGGCAACAGGAAGTGGTCTGGGACAATGGGCATGGCTTGAGCAGATATGAGACCTCAAAGCCAGCTGGGCAAACTCCAAACTCTGCATCTCCATATCTGATGCCAAAACATGTTTTCCATGGTTTCCTTCATTGCCTAAGCTTGGCTGTTCTGGAACTGGATGTCTAGACCAGGCTGACCTCAAACTCAGAACCACCAGCTTCTGCCTCTGGAGGGCTGGTGTTAAAGGTATGCGCCACCACTGCCCTGCCTAAGATTTTCTTTAATTCCTTTTCACAGTTTTGAAACTTAGCTGGGTAGGATCTTGCCCTGAGGTCACCACTGTCTATTTCATTTCTTAATCTGTTTATCTCCTTGAACACAGGACTTAGCTCCATTCCACTTCCTGGTGCTCCCCTTCTCAAATTTTACATTTTGTAATTTATCCTGCTCAGCTTGTTCCTTTTCATTATCAATCTTCATCAGAGTTACCACTCATAACCACACGACAACGTCTATACTAGGCTGTTTTGAGATTTCCTCTGGCAAGAGAATTAATCCAAAACTCTTCATTTTAGCCTCAGGCAGACTATTTGGAAAAGGGCAAAAGGTAGCTACATTCTTTACCAAAATATCATAAGAATGATATCTGGAATACATATTAATATTCATCTCCTCTGAAACCTCTCGATCCAGGCACCCACAGTTTAAATCACACTCAGCACCATTGTCTTCCATGTTTCTACTTGGATGGCCCATTAAACAGTACTTAAAGTTTCATCTGCTTTTCTAATTCACAGTCCCAAGGTCTATATTCCTTCAAACTAAAGCATGGTCAGGCCTATCATAACAACACTCCAGTCTCTGGTACCAACTTCTGTCTGAGGGTTTATATTGCTATGAAGAGACACCATAAGCACAGCAACTGTTATAAAGGAAAAACATTTAATTGGGGTGGCTTACACTTTCAGAGGTTTAGTTCATTATTATCATGGTGTGACATGGTGGCGTGCAGGCAGACATGGTGTTCTGAAGGAACTGAGAGTCCTACATCTTGACTCACAGGCAACAGGAAGTGGTCTGGGACACTGGGTGTGACTTGCACATATATGAAACCTCAAAGCCCACTCCTACAGGGACACACTTCCTCCAACAAGGCCATACCATTGCAACAAAGCCACACCTCCTAATAGTGCCACTCCCTATGAGCTTATGGGGGCCAGTTACATTCAAACTACCACAATAGTAAAGCAAATTTCTAGTAAACATACAAACCCATGGAGATTAAACAATTCATCACTGAATGATGTATGGCTCAAAGAAAAAAAATTGAGAAAGAAATAATTTCTTGACCTGAATGAAAATGAAAACACAACATAAGAAAAACCTTTGGGACACACTGAAAGTAGTTCTACAAGGGAAATCAACAGCTCTAAGTGCCTATGTTAAAAAATCGGAAAGAACACAAACAAACTACCCAATAATTCCATGCAAAAGTTTTGGAAAAATAAGAACAAACCAAGTCCAGACCCAGTTAATGTCAAGAAACAATAGAAAATCAGGGCAGAAATGAATGAATAAGAAGCCGGGCGGTGGTGGCACACACCTTTATGCCCAGCATTTGGGAGGCAGATCCAGGCGGATCTCTGTGAGTTTGAGGCCAGCCTGGTCTACAGAGTGAGCTCCAGGACAGGCACTAAAACAGAGAAACCCTGTCTCGAAAAACCAAAAAAAGGAATTAATGAAATAGAAACAAAACAATACAAAAATCAATGAATTAAAGAATAAGTCCACATGCACATGTGCAGGGGAATCCTTAAAAAGCCGGTCACAGACTCCTTCCCTCTATTCTGCTCTCTCCTCCTCCCCCCTCTCCTCCTCCTTCTCCTCCCCACTCTCTCTCTCTCTCTGCATGTGTCTCTTCCACAGGCCTGGTCACACTGTCTTCTGTCCCTCCCCCCTCCCTTACTATAAAACTCTGCTCTGATAATGTGTTTTGTCGTGCCTTGTGACTTTTCCTCACAAAGTAAAAGTGCCATATTTAAAATCAACAGTAATGAAAAGCTTCTCAGCTTAAAACAAAAACAAAACAAAAACAAAAACCAAAAAGGGCCGGATGGAGCCACAACAGAATTCTGAGACTTTCAAAGAAGATCTTCAGCCAGACCTTCTTAAACTATGAGAGAGAGAGAGAGAGAGAGAGAGAGAGAGAGAGAGAGAGAGAGAGAGAGAGAGAAAGGAAGAAAGAGAAGGAACACTCCTAGACTACATCTTTGAAACCAATATCACTCTAATACTAAAACCAGGTAAAGACACATCACTAACAACAAAAAAAAGAAGAGAGAGAGAGAGAGAGAGAGAGAGAGAGAGAGAGAGAGAGAGAGAGAGAACAATATC
>CABHPH010119946.1:0-17532 GCA_902168325.1 Peromyscus nudipes
CAAGTTGGATGCCAAAATTCTGGTGCAATTATGGTAATGTCTGCACCTGTGTCTACCAAACCAGACAACAAAACACCATTTATTTTTATTGTCAGTTTTGGTCTTTGTTCATTAATAGAAGTTTGCCAAAAAATTTTCTTTATGTTTTTTCCTGAATTTCCTATTCTATCTGTTTCATCATCCCGACCAACATGATTTATTCCAATAGGCATTTGGTTATTTAATCGCTTAGAGCAGGGATTTCCTCTACAATTGCTGGAAAGGTTTGAACTGGATTTACTGTGGGGGCCTGCCTGAGGCCCCTCTGGGAGTTTCCCGAAGCCCGAGGCAAAGGATTACCCTGTCTGTCCCTTGTTGATCTGCACTCGTTTGTCCAGTGTTTTCCCTTACCACACCTTCTGCATACTCCAGAAGGAAGGGGCATTCTGTTGCCAGTGTTCTTTGAAGAAACATTATTTCTAGGAATCACCTGTTTACAGTCCCTTTTTAAATGTCCTTGCTTTCCACATCCAAAACATCTAACATTTCTCAAACCCTTTGACATTGCTTCTCCTACCCACATATCATCCTGGTCATGAGCCTCAACATTAACTGTATCTCTAATCCAATCTTCCAAAGGTGCAGATCTTGCCTTTAATGGCCTGATTATTCTTTTGCATGCTGCATTTGCGTTCTCAAAAGCCAAAGATTCAATTATTATCTGACTAGCCTCTAAATTCGGAACCATTCTCTGTACTGCTGAAGTTAATCTTTGTAAAAAGTCTGTGAAAGATTCTTTTGGGCCCTGTATAACCTTTGTGAATGACTGAGTTTTTTTTCCTGGTTCTTCAACTCTGTCCCATGCATTTAAGGCTGCCGTTCTACATAGAACTAGGGTTTGGACATCATATCTCTCATTTTAGGAGAATGACGGTGAAAGAATTTGAAGAACATTGGACAAATGGGACAACTGAAGAAAAGGGACAAATCGTCTATCCCAAGAAACAGAGTGAAATGGTGTATGGGTATATCATCTAAAAAATTTTTATGTCTTTCTAAATGTTTGTTTCTGCTTTTTTTTTTTAAAGAATTAACACTATTGGTCTTCTAATAGTCCTGATTCAATTAAAATTTAAAGCTGACTTTAGAGTTGGAGAATGGCTCTCTCCTTCTTTAAACTCAAGCATGTTGTTAAAAGGAAAATGCAAACTCCCTGTATCATGCCAGAAGAGCCATCTTCTGCTATGGAACAGAAAAAATTAATTAAGGGACTATTCTATTACTAATCTCAACTCTTTGATTCTATTCTGATTCTTTAAACTGTTCTTAAAGTATGAATTCTATATCAAAGTTTACAAGATTAATATATATATAGATAGATATACATTTTAAACTTTGTTAAGATATGAATGGTCATATAGAGTACTAACTAATTCTAGAAAAAAAGGCTTCAATTAGCTGCATATATGTCTTTGTGTTCAAGTCTCTTATCAGTTTTCTGCAGGAATTCACGGCCAGGCCTAACATCAACTGAAGTCTCCAGGAAGAAGATGGGGCCCCAAAACAACAACAATTCCACGTGGACAATAATAACATCACTAAGCTGGCAAACATCATCTACAGATCAGCTTTGAACTACAAAATGCTCAGAGCAATTTTGAGAAAGCTAGCTGAAATGATCCAGTCTCAAAGACTACTTGATTAAGGATTTGAGATAAAACCTGAACTTTGGCATTATACACAAACTGGATAACGAAGGATATAGTTACCTTTCCTAGAATTTGACAATTAACCTAAAATTTTTCTTTTCAGAACAAAGATACCTTCGCCCATACCCAGCAGGAAGCAATTTTAAGAATACGACGCCCACATTCCCAAAGAGGTGGTGTGGGACGGGTGGTTTTTTGGTCTTTTAATGGGTTTTGGGTTTGGGATAATTTTCATTGTTTAGAGGGGTTGGTTACAAATTGTTGTCAAGGGTTAGGAAAAGAGCTAAGCAAAGGAGATTAGATTTAAGGTTCTTGTTAAAAAAAAAGAGAGAGAGAGAGAGAGAAAGAAAGAAAATTATTAGTTTTAAATACTTTACATTGGATTGGATTGTTTTGTATACAAATTATATATATTGAAATTGATATTGTTAGAAAATGCTGTATGTATATTTCTAATTGTACTTATACCGTTCATTTAACAAAATAATGCAAATTGCTGATTCTTGAATGTTACTATTACCAACTATTAGGATATAAAGAAATGAAAGTTAGTAGTTAGACATTACAATAGAACTTGTAGTCATATTAGGTATATTTTCAAGATTGAGCAGATATATTTTAGACAGACAGGTCATCTTCAAACCCTTCAGAGATCTACAGAATATGGCATTTAAAATGTTTTAATAACTTAGAAAATTTTTCTTTTTTGTTATGACTATGAGACATGTCGGCTCCTGGCAGTACCAATCTACTTCAGAGAGAATATGGGCATTGAAGAAACTGCATATGGAGTTAACTTTCATGGTGGCAAAAGTTAGCCACTGGACAATAAAGTATCTTCGAATCAACTGCTGACAACCGGACAAAATGGACAGACAGAAATGAAACAAAGGACTACCGATTCTTGCCAAAACAAGCATGGTTATGGCTTTATCAAAAGGCATCTTCTGAGGCCAGGACAATATGGCACCATCCCTGAAGTGGCCTTCGCAATCTGGAAAAGGTACAGTGCCTTTTTCTTTGAAGGCAGCTGAACAGGCAGTGGGCCGATGGCTTCTGATGTGCAATGGACCAGCAGCTGAAACAGTTATTCTTGAAGAGTAAGCCCACGCCTCTCAATAGCAGACTGGCATTTAATAGAGGGATGTGGAGAAGTACGGGATGCTGAGATGAAGCCACACATACACGGTCAAGAAGAATGGACAGCTGAATTAAAAAACCATCAACAATTTCCAGAATTTAAAATCCTGAATCATGACATGACACTAATGGAATTCAGGTATTTCTGGTACATGGACTGCTCTCACCCAAGGTGAGGTTGAACTGTTGACCTTGTGTACGTCCTACTTCACAAATGAGTCTGTCAGATACGCTAAGCCTATAGGCTGAAGATGATGCCCCAACACTGCGGAGAAACCTCAGGTGACTGTCCAGGCGGCTGGCTGTTTCTGTCAACTCACAATTTTTTGGAAGTTGCTTGCATGTACTTCCTGTTTTTATTTTTGTTAGCTAATATTATTTCCTTCTTGGGTCTCTGAAGGAGTTGAAGATTATTTAGTTATAGTTGAAGATTAATTAGGATAGAAAGTGAATTAGATACTATAGGATAGATAATAGAATTATTTTCTCTGAATTTGTTAAATACAAATAGACTAGACATTGTTTAGGTATTTATTACTTGTATATATTGTATATAGTTATTGTACTTCTGTATATAGTTTTTCTTATGTTAGTTATAAGTGTTTTCCTTTTTTCTTTTTATTAAAATAAAAAGGGGGAAATATGGTGATATTTTTCTTTTGTACCAAAATGTTAATTGTATGTTAATAAATAAAGTTGCCTGGGGGTCAGAGCTATTAGCAAGCCATAGGAAAGCAGGGCAGTGGTGGTGTACGCTTGTGATCACAGCACTTGGTAGACAGAGCTAGGTAAGTCTCTGTGTGTTCAGGGATACAGCCAGCATTGGATACACATGCCTTTAATCTCAATACCAACCACAGAACACCTGGAGGTCTATACAGACAGGCCGTGATGAGGCAGTCCTGTGGTTGGGTTTACAACCAATGAGAAGGCAGAACAGAGACTATATAAAGACTTTAAACAGGAAGTAGCGGCTCCTTCGGAGAGGTAGGACCACTGCAGGAGGAAGGGTAAGGTTTTAGCTCTTAGCTCTGACCTCTTGGCTTTCTTCTTTGCATTGGTTCTGTGTTTCTTATTTATAAGACGGTTGGTTACATCTACAGCCACAGTTGAATTCATGGATGGGAGTGGGGCAGGCGGTTGTACTCAGGTGTGCAGTGCCTTCCACAGTGTCCCTTCTTCAGTGGTACTTGCATCGCTGCTCGTTTGAGTTCCTTGTAAGAAATGCAGTAGCTGGAAACCACGTAGGCTGCCAGCACCATGTTAATCCCCAAGATGCTACCTTTCCACACATTGATGTACTTGTTGTAATACTGGTCAGAACCTCTCTGTAAGGCTCCCACTATGCCACTGGGGGTGAAATTCCACATCATTATCCAGCTTGGCAGCTCTCCATGTTTAGCCTCCATGAGCTTCTTATCCTTCAGTGGCACAAGCGATGTCATCTTGCAGTCCTGGTGTCTGCAAAACGGTTCACGGATTTCTTACAAAGGCTGTCTTCAGCAGTAAATAGAATGATACCAAATTCAGAAGCTAGACAGATAATAATTGAATCTCTTGTTTTTCAAAATGCTAATGCAAACCGGTAATTAGGCCATTAAAGGCAAATTCAGTACCCTTGGAGAAATGGATCCAAGATACAATGAATATTGAATCTCATGACCATGATGATACTTGGATAGGAGAGGTGATTTCCAGAGGTTTGAAGAAAAATAGTAATGTCAGGTATTTCAGTTGTGGTAAACAAGGTCACCTAAAAAGGGACTGTAAACAGGGCATTCTTAGAAACAATGTTTTGTCAAGGAATAATGGCAACAGAACACCCCTCCCTTCTGGATTATGCAGAAGGTGTGGTAAAAGCAAACATTGGACTAGTGAATGTAGATCAACAAGGGATAGACAAGATAATCCTTTGCCATTGTTGTTGAGAAATTCCCTGAGGGGTCTCTCATAGACCCCTATGACGAATTCTGTTTAGTCCTTTCCTGCTATCATAGAACAAACCCCTTTTCAGAGCAATTAAAGAACCTAATGCCTATTGTAAAAAATCATACTGCCAGAGGTGATAGAACAGCTATAGAAGAGAGAGAGAAAAATTTAGGAGAAACCAGAAAGTGAATTTTTTGACAAACATCTATAAATGAACAAAGACCAAAATTAAAAATATGAATAAATTATGTTCTTCTCATTGAAGGTTTGTAGACATAGGTGTGGACATAACAATAATTGTACCAGAATCTTGGCATCCAAATTGGCCTCTTCAGGAAATAAATGTTCAGATTTTAGGGATTAGAATATTATCTCAAGTGAAACAGAGTACAAGATGGGTCAAGTGTATAGGGCCAGAAGGACAGAGAGGAAAATTAAGCCATATATGGCTAATATAGCTGTGAATCTATAGGGACATGATTTATTATAACAATGGAATATCCAGATTAGCATTCCTCCAATCTCAGAAACAAACCACAAACTTCTCGGAAAAACATTAGAAGGTATTATAAAGAACAGTCACCAACCACCCAGACTGTACAAGAACAGGGCACACAACTGCTGATCCTTCAAAGACACCAACAGCCCTACCTTTAAAATGGTTAACAGACAAGCCTGTATGGGTTCAGCAATGGCCTTTAACAAAAGAGAAGCTACAGGCCTTAGAACAGCTGGTACAAGAACAGTTAAGTGCTCAGCATTTTGAAGCATCAACCAGCCCTTGTAATTCTGTGTTGTTATTAAAAAGAAATCTGGTAGCCGGGCGGTGGTGGCGCACGCCTTTAATCCCAGCACTCAGGAGGCAGAGGCAGGCGGATCTCTGTGAGTTCGAGGCCAGCCTGGGCTACCAAGTGAGTTCCAGAAAAGGCGCAAAGCTACACAGAGAAACTCTGTCTCAAAAAACAAAAAAAAAAAAAAAGAAATCTGGTAAGTGGAGAATGGTAACAGATCTTAGAGCAATTAACAAGTTAATTCAGCTGATAGGATCTCTACAATCTGGAATTCCTTTGCCTACTCTGTTACCTAAAGGATAGCCTCTTATGGTTATCGATTTAAAAGACTGTTTCTTCTCAATACTCTTACAAGAAAAAGACAGAGAAAAATTTGCCTTCACAGTATCTATTTATAATAATTCCCAGCCATTCAAAAGATATCAATGGAAGGTTCTCCCACAGGGCATGTTAAATAGCCCAACCCTGTGCCAATATTTTGTACAACAGCCATTGGAAGTAATATGTAAACAATTTCCTCAATCTATAGTTTATCATTACTTAGGTGACATTTTACTAGCTGATTCAAGTGTAGATACTATAAAAAGAATGTTTGAAGAAGTAAAGAAAATTTTGCCTTGTTAGGGATTACAAAATACTTCTGAAAAGATACAAAGAGGAGATTCTATTAATTATTTAGGATATAAAATAGATCTACAAAAAAAATAGACCCCAAAAGGTGCAAATTAGAAGAGATTAATTATGGACTCTTAATGACTTTCAAAGATTATTAGGAGACATTTCCAATCTACAGACTGCTATTGGGGCCAAAAATGATGAACAAAACCTTAGAGGGTGACAAGGACTTAAATAGTCCAAGAGACTTATCAGCTGAACCTGAGAAAGAATTGGCTTTGGTGGAAAAGAAAAAACAGGATGCACATGTGGATTGTTTGGATCCAAAGCATGATTGCATTTTTTGTTATTTTACCCTCTGAGCATTCTCCTATAGGAATTTTAATACAGAGGGAAGATATTATATTGGAATGGATATTTCTAGCAAATAAACAGAGTAAAAAATTAAAAACTTATGTGGAAAAGATCTCTGAGTTGATTTTAAAAGGAAAATTGAGACTTCATCAATTAGCAGGAATAGATCCAGCAGAAATTGTAGTATCTTTAATTAATGATGAAACTGACAATTATGGGCAGAAAGCGAAACTTGGCAAAGAGCTTGCAGTAACTTTTTTGGAGAGATTAACAACAAATATCCCAAAAGCAATAGAATTAAACTTATAAAGAGAACTAACTGGATCCTGCCTCATATTGTACATGAAACACCAGTATCTGGGGCCCTGTCATCTTTTTGGAGACTTCAAAGTCACAGTAAACCATGACTATGCCTAATAGCAACCTTTGAAGTCTTTGAAAAGATGATGCAATCCCACAATGATGAATCCACATGGACTATGATAGCACCATTAAGCTAACAAACACCATGCAAAGATCGGCTTTGGACTACAAACTGCTCAGGACAATATCCAGATGGCTAGCTAAGATGATCCAGCCTCACAGACTACTCAAGCAAAGACTTGAGACAAGCCCTGAACTTTCCCATTATTCAGAGACTGGACAAATGATGCAGATAACTCTCCCAGGACTTGACAATTAACCCAAAATTTTCTTTTCAGGATTCCCTAAAGATGCCTTTGCCCCCAATCATCTGGAAGTAATTTTAAGAGCATGATGCACACATTTTCAAGAGGTAGTATAGACAAATTTCTAAATGGTCTTATTAAATAAAAAACATGGAGCCAAATTAATGTTTTATAGACCCTGGGAAAAGAATTTTCAGCAAAGTACAAAAATTTAAAGCATTCCTTTCTTTAATTTTGTAATTCTTTACTATGGAATAGCTTGGGATGTCAGTTCTGTTTTAAGTAGCAGAACTGATGACTGAGCAAAGAAACGTAATTTGGATTATAAAATTCTTGCTTTAATAAAAAAAATTCCTTAAACAGTGGGAAAAAAAAACATGGAGCCAGAAATTTTGGTTAAAGCGTTAGAGAAATCAGGGAAATACGGAAAGCCACCAGCTAACCTCCCCTCATCAACTCCACAGCTTCCAAAAAGCACAACTTTCTGTCTGCCCAGACTTATATGCCTTGCTTTTCTGCCCTCTCATTGACTCTTAGCCCAGCTACCTCACTTCCTCTTCCTACACAGCTCTGTCACTGTTTGTCTGTACAGACCTCTAAATCTCTATGGTTGGTACTGGAAATAAAGGCGTATGTCACCACACTTGGCTCTGTTCCCTAGTGTGGCCTTGAACACACAGAGATCCTGCCTGCTAAGGGATTAAGGGCGTGTGCTGCCTGATTTCTTTGTTTACTTAAAATGGCTGGCCTTTTCCCCCTGATCTCCAGGCAAGCTTTACTTATTAACACACAAATAAAATATCACCACATTTCAGCATAAATAAAATATCACCACATTTCCCCTTTTTTGTCTAATAAAATTTTTTAAAAATTAAAAAGTTTTAACTAATATGAGAAAAACTATATACAATAAGTACAATAACCATATACAATATATAGAAGCAATAAATACATCAACAATGTCTAGTCCATTTGCATTTGACAAATTCAGAGAAAATATTCCATTATCTATCCTATTTTGGTGAGTCCAAAATGTGCCTAATTCACTTTCTATCCTAACTTATATTACCAACAGAAAACTATCTTATGATGTCTTTCAAACATATACACTGAACACCTCTTAATGAGTTTCTTTTCTGAATTTGTTAATAAGGAAAACTGTAACTATAACTATCTAATCTTCAACTCCCTCAGAGACCTGAGAAGGAAATAATATTATGACTTATAAAAAATTAGTTATGACAGAAACAGCCAACTGCCTGGAGAGTCACCCAAGGTTTCTCTGCACCTTGGGGCATTATCTTTGGACTATGGGCTTAGTGTATCTGACAGACTCATTTGTGAAGTGGGATGTAAACAAGGCCTACAGTTCGATCTCATATTCGGTGCAAGTATTCCATGTACCAGATGAACTTGAATTCTGCCAATGTCCTGTCATGATTCAGGATTTTAAATTCTGGAAATTGCTGGTGTTTTTGGAATTTGGCTGCCCATTCTTCTCAGCTCCTGGGTGGCTTCAGCTCCTTTTTAAATGCCAGTCTACCAATGAGAGGTTAGACTCCATCAGCCTAGTTACTCCTTCAAGAACAACTGTTTCAGCTACTGTTCCAGGACACACCAGAATCCATACGTCCATTCCCTGTTCAGCTGCCTTCAAAGGAAGGGGTACTGTACCTTTTCTGGATTGCAAAGTCACTTCAGCAATGGTGCCATATTTTCCTGGCCTAAGAGGATGCCTGTTGCCAAAGCTGCAACCACACTTGTCTTGGCAAGGATTGGTAGTCTTTTGTTTTGTGTCCTGTTTGTCCATTTTGGATAGCATAATGTCAGCAGTTGATGCAAGGGCTCTTTGTTGCCCAGTGGCTAACTTTTGCCACAATGAAAGTTAACTCCCTATGCAGTTTCTTCAATGCTCATCTTTCTCTTTGAAATAAATCGGTGCTGCCAGGAGCAGACATGTCTCACTGTCCAGAAAGTCTAAGTTTGAAAACATTTTAAATGCCATATTCTGTAGGTCTTTGAAGTGTTTGAAGACCACCTACCTAATTGAAATATATCTATGTATACCTAGAAAACTTAACCAACATGACTACAAGTTTGATTATCATAGATGACCAATTATCAATCTATATTTCTCAACTATATACTACAATTTCAAATGAGTTGCACAAACAAAATACTTTAAACAAGAGTAGAAATATATATACAGTATAACAAAATTAGCTTTAAATTTGTATCCATAAATTAAAATCTATAGCAATGTAAAATATTTATCTTATATTTCTATATCATATCCCCCTTTCTTCTTTTAGAAAGAGATTGACTATGACCAATAACAATTTGTAACCAATAACTTAAACAAGGACAAATATCCATAATCTATTTTGGGGGAATATAGGCATAGTTTTCTAGGCTACTTCCTACTGACAGAGGGTGCTGGTAATCTTATGGGAACACAAAGAAAATTTTAGGATTATGGTCAAGTCCTGACTGGAGTAGTCTGTGAGGCTGTGTTCTCTGAGCCAGTTGTCTTGAAGTTGATTTTGGATGTTGGAGGATCTGGGCCATGGTGTCATTGGAGACCTCTCAGGGGGTCTTGTCTGGTAAACCATGTTAGCCTGGAAGCAATCCACAGGTTCTCATCTTCTGTGGGAACAAAAGCAGAACCTCTCTTCCAAAGCAACATATCCTTAGATGTAAATTTTGAAATCAAGATATCTTTAGAATATACATATTGATTTAACTCAGCAGCTTTTACAATCAAATGTCTCTCTGCAGTTAAAAATCCCAAAGACAATATAACCCAGAATCTCTGTGTAATAGCTATCTTTATGTGGCTTATTTTTTATATTACCTTCACTGTCTCTTTAAAGACTTTATTTTTTAAAACTATTTCTTTATATAACTGTCTATATTCATTTTCTTTTCTCTTTCAAGCCTATGTACATTTTTATGCACATTGTAAACCATTTAAAGTCTTATTCCATCTGAATCTGCCTTATTGTGAATCTAATGCTTTAAACTGCAGTGGGTAGGACAGAGGCAGCAGCCTTGGCTGCTGACTCCAACCATCTCAGCTTTTCATGGTGGGGATAATTCACTGCCAGCTCTGGGAGCCATGCTGTCCACTGAGGTGTAAAGTGTAGAAGATTGAAAGACATCAAACGATATTTTTGATTGGTAATACAAGTTAGGATAGAACATGAATCAGGTACAGCATTTTGGACTCACCAAAATAGGATAAATAATGGAGTGTTTTCTCTGAATCTGTCAAATGTTAATGGATTGGACATTGTTAATGTAATTCTTGACTGTATATATTGTATACTTATTGTACTTATTGTATATAATTTTTCTTACATTAGTTACAACCTTCTTTTATTATTTTAGACAAAAAAGGGGGAGTGTGGTGATATTTTGTATACCCCAATAAAGCTTACCTGGGGGTCAGAGGACAGAGCCAGCCACTAAATTTGACATAGAGGTCAGGCAGTGGTGGCACACACCTTTAATCCTGTCACTTAGGAGGCAGAGATCTATTTGGATCTCTGTGAGTTCAAGGCCACACTGTGCTGCATGAAAGAAACAGAACCAGGCAGTGGTGACACACGCCTTTAATCCCAGGAAGTCATATGGCAGGACACAGAAAGGTATATAAGGTGTGAGGAAACAGGAACTCGCTCTCTTGAGGCTGAGGATTTCATAGAAGTAAGCTAGTGGCTGGTTGCTCTTCTTTCAGCTTTCACCCTGATATCTGGCTCTGGGTTTTTCATTATAAGACCTTCTAAGGTTTATGTCACAGAATATTCCTTTACATGGTGTGAATATATGTCACTGTGATTGGGTCAACAAAGAAGGGAAGTGGCCAATAGCTGGATAATTTGATGTTAAGTGGGACTCGTGGACAAAAAGAGAACTCAAAGAGGAAGAGGAGGAGAGAAGCAGAGAAGGAGATGAACCTGCCATACTGAGAAAATGTACTAAGCCAAGTGGCAGAGCATAGATAAGAAATATGGGTTAATTTAAAATGTAAGCATTAGCTAGTAACAAGTCCAAGCTATTGGTTGAGCATTTAAAATGATAATAAGTCTCAGTCTGGTTATTTGGGAGCAGCTGCTGGGACACAGAGAAAATCCACCTACATGATATAGATAAACATTTAGAGCTGAACTTGAGACAATTGACAGGTGGAAACCCTTGCACCTAAAAAGCTTCTGTACAGCAAAGAACACTACCATTTGATACAGTCCACAGAATGAGGAAAATCCTACCCAGCTAGCTATACATCTGACAGTGGTTTAGTATCTACAATGTACAAAGAGCTAAAAACCTAAACATCAAGAAAACAAATAATCCAATCAAAAGTTTGGATAGGAAGAAAGAGTGTAACGTGGAACTAAACAGAACATTATCAAAAGATGAACTACAAATGCAAATGGCTAAGAAATATTTTCAATAGTTTTAGCTATTGCAAAAATGCAAATTAAAACTATTTTGAGATTTCATCTTACCACAGTCAGAATGGCTAACATAAAAAATGACAACAAATGTTGGATGTGGATGTGGAAAAGGGGAACACTTAGTCACTGTTGGTAACAGTGCAAATTGCTGTAGCCATGATGAGAATCAGTATGAAGAGTCCTCAAAAAGCTCTGAGAGGGGTTTACTGTATGGTCCAGCTATATGATTCTTGGGCATATGCCCAAGGGACTCTATATCCTACTACAGAGATATTTATTCATCCATGTTCATGGCTGCTCTTGGTAGGCAGAGTTTTCCTATCCTGACTGCCCGGTCCCAAATAATCACTCAGAGGCTTAATATTATTTATAAATGCTCCAATAGCTCAGGATTGTTACTAGCTAATTCTTACATTTAAATTAATCCATGTTTCTTATCTATGATTCAGCACATGGCTCATGGCTTGTTACCTCATTTTCTACATGTCCTGCTTCCTCAGATGCTCGTTGATGTCCCCTTGACTCCACTCATCTTCATCCTAGAGTCCTCTGTGTCTGTCTGGCTGTCCCACCTATACTTCCTGCCTGGCTACTGGCCTGTCAGCTTTTTTTTTAACCAATGAGAGTAATACATATTCATAGTGTACAGAAAGATTATTCCACAGCATTGGTCTATTCACAATATTCAGAAAACGGCAACATCCTAGATAGGATTGCAAGAGCCAGAAGACCAGGAGACCTGCTGTAAGATAGTATCTTCTAGACCTGACAGAGAAGCCATACTCATGACATCTTAAAATGTGGTTGCCTAAGTAAGACCTGTAGTTGACATGGATAGAGAAAATGTCACAAGACCCCAACCCTAGGTGAAAAGCTACAACCTGGCTATTGAGAGCCAGAGAATCTGTTCTGTCCAGGGAGGACAAGCCCTCTGATAGGTGTGGGGCTTTCTGAAAAAACAGCAAAGAAATGAAATACCTTTATTATTGATTCATTGAACTGTTCCGAAGACCTCCAAAGATTAGTACATATTTTTGAACCATTTTCTGGGTGGAAATGTCAAGGCATAAAAGTGTCCAAGGCTTTATTCTTGGGGAGCAGTTAGATAATGTAATTTTTTCCCTTTCACATTATTTATTTTTTATTAAGAAAAGTTTTTCATTCATTTTACACACCAATCAAAGATCCCCCTCTTCCCTCCTCCCACCCCCCAGCCTCCGTCTCAACCTACTCCCTACTCCCCCCCAAAAGAAGGCAAGGCCTCCCATGGGGAGGAACATCCAGTAGAGGCAAGTCCAAGCACTTCCCCCTGCCTCAAGGCTACACAAGGTGTCCCATCATAGGTAGTGGGCTCCAAAAAGCCCCCTCATGCACGAGGGGTGGATTCTGAGGGCCTCCCAAGCAGATCAAGGTACACAATTGTCTCGCCATGCAGAGGGCCTAGTCCAGTCCCATGCAAGCTACATAGCCATTGATCCAATTTTCAAGAGTTCCTACTTACTTTGGTTTGGCCATCTCTGCAGGTTTCCCCCATCATGATCCTGATGCATTTGCTCATAGAATCCCTCTTCTCTCTCCTACTGGACTCCCGGAGCTCTGCCTGGAGTTTGGCTGTGAATCTCTGCATCTGCCTTCATCGGTCATTGGAGAAATGTTCTGTGATTAGAGTTAGGGTATTCACTGATCTGATCACTGGGGCAAGCCAGTTCAGTTCAGGCACCCTCTCCACTATTTCTAGTAGTCCAAGCTAGGGTCATCCTTTGGGATTCCTGACAACTTACCTAGCACTGGGTTTCTCTCTCTCCCCTGATATCTCCCTCCATTATGGTATCTCTCTCATTGCTTTCCCACTCCATTCTTGATACAAGATTAACTCAAAAAAATCAATAGCCTTCCTATATACAAATGATAAACAGGCTGAGAAAGAAATCAGAGAAACATTGCCCTTTACAATAGCCACAAATAATATAAAATACCTTGGGGTAACTCTAACTAAGCAAGCGAAGGACCTGTATGACAAGAACTTTAAGTCAAGAGACAGGTAGGCCCGGCTGCGGCAGGTTGGCCCCGCGGAAGCCCGCAAAGGCAGGTGGGCCTGACGTGGAGACAGGCAGGCGGGCGGATGGAAACACAGTTGCAATAAAGACCAGAAACTGAGCTATTACCCACTGAAGAGTTAGTGAAAACAAGCTCTTATTCAAGAGCTTGGAACAGAGACGCCTTTAATCCCAACACCCTCCCACACCCCCCGGAAGAAGCTATCTCCGTGGGACAGAACCAGAACGAATCTGAACACTCTATCTGAGGCCAACCCAGGGCCTAGCTGCTGACCCTGGGAAACCCAACAACTTGGAGGTGTTGGTGAGACTACCCTGCTCAGCTTAAATCCATCCGGGAGAGGATTCAGATCCCTACAGTTTGAAGTCAGAGGAAACAAGATCAGCTGAGGAGTTGACGAATGAGCAAAACGTGACCTGAGAACACAGAAGAAGGTGCCGCACAGCCATCGAACCAGATCACCAGAATCATAAGTATATACTTCACCGACTGAGATCAGCTGCTCCCAAAGAAACAGCCCAACAGTACCAATTTAACCAAGAACTCCTAGTGAACCAAGACCAAAATTAGAACAAGAGAGGCACTCTCAGACACAGACACCACTTGCACCAAGCAGAGGAAGAGATGAGTAGACGCCAGTGCAAAAATACAGGCAACAACATAAAGACCTATATGGCAACAACAGAACCTAGTGATTCTACACCTGCAAAACCTAAACATACCAAGACAGAAGAAACAGCAGAAATCACTCTTAAAAATGACTTTAAGAAGATGATAGAGGCCCTTAAAGAAGAAATAAAAAATTCCCTCAAAGAGGAAATAAAAAATTCCCTTAAAGAGGAAATGAAAAACTCCATTAAAGAGGAAATAAAAAATTCCCTTAAAGAAATTGAAGAAAAAAAAAACGAACAAAAAATGGGAAGAAATCAAAGAAAGCCAAGAAAAAGCAATTAAACAGATGAAAGAAACATTCCAAGATCTGAAAAATGAATTTGAGACAATAAAGAAAACACATGCTGAGGGAATGCTGGAAATAGAAATCCTGACTAAAGGAACAGGAACTACAGAAACAAGCATAACCAACTGAATACAAGAGATGGAACAGAGAATCTCTGACACTGAAGACACAATAGAGAAAATAGATTCGTCAGTCAAGGAAAACACTAAAGACAAAAAAAGTCGTAACACAAAATGTCCAAGAAATATGGGACACCATAAAAAGACCAAACCTAAGAATAATAGGGATAGAAGAAGGAGAAGAATACCAACTCAAAGGCACAGAAAATATACACAACAAAATCATAGAAGAAAACTTTCCTAACCTAAAGAAAGAAATACCTATGAAGATACAAGAAGCTCACAGAACATCAAATAGGATGGATCCAAAAAGAAAGTCCCCTCGCCACATAATAATCAAAACACTAAACACACAGAAGAAAGAAAAAATATTAAGAGCCGCAAAGGAAAAAGAACAAGTAACATATAAAGGCAAACCCATCAGAATAACACCAGACTTCTCAATAGAGACTATGAAAGCTAGAAGGTCCTGGACAAATGTTATGCAGACACTAAGAGATCATGGATGCCAACCCAGACTATTATACCCAGCAAAACTCTCAATCACCATAGGTGGAATAAACAAAATATTCCATGATAAAACCAGATTTAATCAATAACCTGTCCACAAACCCAGCCCTACAGAAAGCACTAGAAGGGAAAATCCAACCCAAAGAAGCTAAACACATCCATGAAAACTCAGGCAATAGACAACCCCCCACCAACATACATCAAAGAAGGACAACACAACACAACCACAAAAAATAACAGGAATTAACAATCACTGGTCATTAATATCCATCAATATCAATGGACTCAACTCACCTATAAAAAGACACAGGCTAACAGAATGGATAAGAAAACAGGACCCATCCATCTGCTGCATACAAGAAACACACCTTAACATCAAAGACAGACAATATCTCAGAGTAAAGGGCTGGGAAAAGACTTTCCAAGCAAATGGACCTAAGAAACAAGCTGGTGTAACTATCCTAATATCTAATAAAATAGACTTCAAACTAAAATCAATCAAAAGAGATCAGGATGGACATTACATATTTATCACGGGAAAAATCCACCAAGATGAAGTCTCGATTTTAAACATTTATGCCCCAAATACAAAAGCACCCACATTCATAAAAGAAACACTACTAAAGCTTAAAACGCACATCACACCCCACACATTACTAGTGGGAGATTTCAACACACCACTCTCACCAAAAGACAGATCTACCAGACTGAAACTTAACAAAGAAATAAAGGACCTAACAGATGTTATGACTCAAATGGACTTAATAGATATCTACAGAACATTCCATCCTAACACAAAAGAATATACCTTCTTCTCAGCACCCCATGGAACCTTCTCAAAAATTGACCACATGCTTGACCACAAAACAAATCTCAACAGACACAAAAAAATTGGAATAACCTCCTGTATCTTATCAGACCACCATGCCTTAAAGTTAGACTTCAACAACAACAAAAATTATAGAAAGCCTACAAATTCATGGAAACTGAATAATGCCCACCTGAAACATCAATGGGTCAAGGAACAAATAAAGAAAGAAATTAAAGATTTCCTAGAATTCAATGAAAATGAAAGTACAACATACCCAAACTTATGGGACACTATGAAAGCAGTGCTAAGAGGAAAATTCATAGCTCTAAATGCACACATAAAGAAGATGGAGAAATCCCATATCAATGAATTAACAGCACAACTGAAAGCTCTAGAACAAAAAGAAACAAACTCACCCAGAAGAAATAGACGTCAGGAAATAATCAAATTGAGGGCTGAAATCAACGAAATAGAAAACAAGAGAACAATACAAAAAATCAATGAAACAAAGAGTTGGTTCTTTGAAAAAATCAACAAGATAGACAAACCCCTAGCCAAACTAACCAGAAGGCAAAGAGAGAGCACCCAAATTAACAAAATCAGAAATGAAAAGGGAGACATAACAACAGACAACAAGGAAATCCAGAGAATCTTCACATCATACTTCAAAAACCTGTACCCCACAAAAATGGAAAACCAGGAAGAAATGGACAATTTTCTGGATAAATACCACATACCAAAGTTAAATCAAGACCAGATAAACCATTTAAATAGACCAATAACCCCTAAAGAAATAGAAACAGTCATCAAAAGTCTCCCAACCAAAAAAAGCCCAGGACCAGATGGTTTCAGTGCAGAATTCTACCAGACTTTCAAAGAAGAACTAATACCAATACTCTTCAAATTGTTCCACACAATAGAAACAGAAGGAACACTACCAAACTCTTTTTGTGAGGCTACAATTACCCTGATACCCAAGCCACACAAAGATGCAACAAAGAAAGAGAACTACAGACCAATCTCCCTCATGCACACTGATGCAAAAATACTCAACAAAATATTGGCAAACTGAATCCAAGAATACATAAAAAAAATTATTCATCACGACCAAGTAGGATTCATCCCAGGGATGCAAGGATGGTTCAACATACGAAAATCTGTCAATGTAATACACCATATAAACAAACTGAAAGAAAAAAACCACATGATCATCTCATTAGATGTTGAAAAAGCCTTTGACAAAATCCAACACCCCTTCATGATAAAGGTCTTAGAAAGATCAGGAATACAAGGAACATTCCTAAACATAATAAAGGCAATTTACAGCAAGCCAACAGCAAACATCAAATTAAACGGAGAGAAACTCAAAGCGATACCACTAAATTCAGGAACAAGACAAGGTTGTCCACTCTCCCCATATTTATTCAATAT
>CABHPH010119947.1:0-23084 GCA_902168325.1 Peromyscus nudipes
GGGGGGGGGAACGATGTGAGGACTCAGTCCAGGCAGGTATAGGGAGGTGACACAGATGTGGACCGTCTTGGTGACTCCTGTGACTGAAACAGTAGAGTCTACCTCCAGTTTGGACTCAGAGAAACAAGTGAGAGGGTGGCACACGGAGGAACCAGGCTCAGAGTAAAAGGTAGAGGGTGCAGACACAAGTCAGAAGAAAGCTTTCCAACTAGCTAGAGAGGCAAAGCTAAGGCTGCAGACATGGCCCAGGGCTTAGCTAACATTCACTAGTGAGAACTGGGAATGTGGCTCAGTGGTAGAGCCCCTGCCTAGAATCCCCCAGTGAGGGGCTGGGGTGTGGCTCAGTGTTAGAGCCCCTGCCTAGAGTCCCCCAGTGAGGGGCTGGGGTGTGGCTCAATGGTAGAGTCCCTGCCTAGAATCCCCCAGTGAGGGGCTGGGGTGTGGCTCAGTGGTAGAGGCCCTGCCTAGAATCCCCCAGTGAGGAGCTAGGGTGTGGCTCAGTGTTAGAGCCCCTGCCTAGAGTCCCCCAGGGAGGGCTGGGTCGTGGCTCAGTGGTAGAGCCCCTGCCTTGAATCCCCCAGTGAAGGCTGGGTCGTGGCTCAGTGGTAGAGCATTTCCCCAGCATGTGGGAGTCCCTGGGCTCCATATCCAGCACTTGGGTGGAAAAGCAAACAAAAACAAGAAACCTAATGAGTTCAAAAGTAACTAAAAGCCAAAAAGTGAGAATACTATTTCTGGAATTTATCCTTTGGGTCCCACTGGGAAGCCACTCTGGCTGCTGTACAAGTCCCCATCTTTAGGAACACTTCCCGAACCTCAGGACTAAAAACCAGTTTTAAGCATCTAGGTACTTGTTTGCTTCCTCAGCCCACCAGGGGGCGCCCTATTCCCAGACTTCAGCACGGCTGGATCAACGGTATCAGTTTCTCTACTGTCCAATGCTGTGCGTCTGTTTTGGTTCCTAGTGTGACAGGAGAACAGGAATTGGAGAAAGTTACATGAAGAGTAACATGAAAGCAGCCAGTCTGCAGAGAAAGACCGGAAGCCTTTACCCTGGCATCCTCTGACAAACCAGTGCAGGAGCCGGGAACACCCAAGAAGGGGCGCACACTATAAAAAGTGGGAGGCTGCGGGGCTGTGCTCAGCTCGCTAGCTTACTTCCCTCCTGGGCTGCTGCTCTGTTCCTAACACCCATTTCTGCTCCCCTCAGAAAGCACGCCTCAGAAAGCACGCCCTTTTCTTCATCTCTCCTGGTGGCTGCTTGGATTCTCACCTAACCTGCACCCTTGACCTTAAACTCTAATGAAATTATCCTTAAGCTTCCTTCCCAGTCCATCTCTAAACTTTTAAATTGAGATAAAGAACCCTAAAAGGGAAACCTCGGTTTCCCTGGTAACACTAGTGCTCAGTCCTGCCAAATGATTCCACAAACACAATGAAATGCATCTCTCCAGAGGGTCATGCAGGAAGCTAGGAAATTCAAGGCCAGCTTGGGTTACTACAAAGGAAGACCCTGACTCCAAATAAACAAACAAAACCAAAGCAAAGCCAAACACATCACTGACAACAAAGTATTCCATCAACAAACCTAGACACGACCTGGTCAGGGCCATCCACAAGCACAGGTTCAATGTCTTCATTAACCAGCTTCAACTTCCCAGCACCTGGGAAGCACTCTCTCTCCAAAGAAAATCTAATTTACATCTGCCCTGCCTGAAGCTCATGAGGTCCCTCTCCATAAGATTCTGACACACAACTGACCCCACATTAAGATTCGGAGATACTCTAGAATTCATGCAAAAATAGTTAAAACTACAAACGTTCTTACCACCTCTTCAGCTGCATGTTACATGAACGTGTGCGCACAAGAGAATCTGCTGGGACTAAGAAATAACCACTTTGGTCCAAGTTTTTAGAAGAAAACTATATTCTTTTAAAGAAAATGCCAACATCCTCCTTGGGGGGAACTTAATTTAAGTCAAATCACATAGTTTTGTGGTGGAGCCTGATACAGTGCATGCAGATGCTGCTCCCGGGGTCTGCTGGGAGCCCTCGTGGGCTTTCTCTCTGCGTTTGAATTCGCTCAGGGTCTTCTGAGGCTGATGTTGGAAAAGCACCGGCCCAGGCTGGGATCCAGAGAAGTGGAGGACTGTGGCTGAAAACACCCATCAAGGTCAAACCACGGTGTTCCCAGGCTGTCACTGCTCCCTGGCTGTGATCACACACAAACAAGGCACCCTTCCCCCTTGGCACCAAGGCCCTCCAAGCCCTGCCTCTGGGAGCTGAGGTCAGGCGGAGGAGCTGGGCCTGTCCCAAGGCTGCAGGGTGCGGGTGTCCTGGAACCCAGCAGGGGAAGTGGCTTGAGGCACGAAGGTGAATAAATAGAAATTGATTATTTGTCGCGGGGGTCCGGCCCCTGCGTAAGCGACAGCAGCTCGGTGGAGAGGGGGAGAGAGGGAGCGTGGGTGACCCGTCTCTCCTGATGGCTGCTTCTCAGAGCTCAGTCACGTGCACAGCCGGCGGGGGGAGCGGGCCGGGTCCCAGGCGCCTCAGGTGGCATCGGCGGCAGAGCAGATGCCCCTCCAGGGGGTAGCAGCGGCGTCCCTCCTCCCCGCTCAGCTGGAGCCCGCAGTCCTGCAGAAGAAAAACCACAACCCTGAACCCCAGTAAGCAGGAGGCTGGGCATCCTTACCAAAGGAGCATCAGGGTTGCGGTAGATACGCCAGCTATGGACCTTAACGAAATAGAAGAGCAGCCCTTGACACCCAAGGACCTGGAATCAAGTCCAGCCTCAGGGAAAGGGCAGGGATGGGCAGTGAATGTGGGCTCTGCCTAACAATCTATGCTGCTTTTTTTTTTTTCTTTCTTTGTTTCTGTTCTTTTTGTTATTGTTGTTGCTTAAGACACGATCTCTCTATACCCCTGACTGCCCTGGAACTCAAGTTCTATACTGGGCTGGCCTCAAACTCAGAGACCCACCACCCGCCTCTGCCTCCAGAGTGCTGCTAGGATTAAAGGCTGCAACACCACACCCAGCTTCACAAGCTATGGTTTTTAAGAACAAGGCGGGGCTGGAGAGACAGACGGATGACTCAGTGCTAAGAGCTTGCTGCACCTCCATGTAGACCACAGCTCAGACCCCTGCACCCACAGAACAAGCCAGACTCCCACAGACTCCAATAACTCCAGTTCTGACTCAGCACCCCACACACAGACATGGATGCCCACACACATACACACAAAGCAACAGCCACCAAGCCAGGTGTGGTAGCCACATCTGTAATCCCAGCATTCCAGATGCAGAGGCAGAGAGTAAAGTTCCAAGCTAGCCTGATCTACATAGTGAGTTCCAGGCAGCCATGGCTACAGAGCAAGACTGTGTCTCAAAGGAACAAAAGACAACAAAATTCCAAACACACTTAGCAGACTTTAACCCCAGGAGGCTGAAGAAAGAGACTGGGTTTGAGTCCAGCCTGGGCTAACAAAATCATCCAAAGGCTGGAGATCTAGCTCAGCAATAGAGTTCTAACAGCATGCACAGGATCTGTGCAGCCACACAGTGAGTTCTAGGACAGCCAGGGCTGTTGTGGGATAATTTTTTTATACACTGTGAAGATGTATCTTTGCCAAGGTGCCTTCTGAATAGTTTAATAAAGAGCCAAATGACCAATACCTTGGCAGGAGTAGACAGGAGGAATTTCTGGTTGATGGGGTGGGGTGGGGCTGGGGGAAGGAAATTAATCTAGGTGTGCAGAGATGCCAGCAAGAGGCAGAGCAAGTCAGACAGAATGGAAGAGAGGTAAAAGCTACACAGCAGAACATAGATTAATAGAAGCAGGCTAATATGAGTTATAAGAGCTAGTTGGAGAAAAAGCCTAGGCTAAAGGCCAAGCTTTTATAATTAATAGTATGTCTCCGTGTCATTAATTTGTGGGCTGGCAGTCCCAGAAAGTCCGATGAGAAAGTTTGCTACATTTGGTACCTGTGGAGAGAAGGGTCAGCTGATCATTTTCTCCATTCTGCGCATCTATCAGGTTTATACCCTACTATCTGACTCCTGAGCTTTATTTATCAATGAAACAATAAAAGAAGCCACTATATTTGGCATCCAACATGTGGCACAACCACACACTTTCACATTACATAGAGACTAAACAAAAACTAATACAGCTAGCTCTCCCAGGACTTGATCATTATCCCAGTTTTCTGAGGGTCCCCTGGAGATGTCAACGTCCCCAGACAACAGGAAGCAGTCTAGAGAACACAACGCTCACATTCCCAAGAGGTGAGGGGGGTGGGTTATAAATGTTTGTCATCTTTTAGGGGGGTTGGTTGCAAGCTGCTACTGGTCATGGTCAGGGAAAAACTAAACAAAGTAGGTTAGATGCAGGGACTTCTTTCTGAAAAGAAAAAGGGGGATAAAGGAATGATGGAATTAGAGGGTAGATTTTGAATCTGATTTAAAACACAAAAAAAAAGAACTACTAGTCTCAAATATTTTATATTGGTATGGATCTTTAAACAATGATATAAATTTAAGGTTATTTTTGTTAGAACATACTGTATATATGTTTCTGCTCTTGTTTAAAGTATTGTACCTATGCAGCTCATTTTAAAATGTAAAGTTCTAATCCTTAAAGGCTATTATTAAAAACTGTTTAGGATAATTAAAAAATGTAGGCTAGTAGTCAGTCATCTATAACAATCAAACTTGTAGTCATGTAGGTATGTTTTCAAGAAATGTATTTTAAATAGAAAGATGGCCTTCAAACACTTCAGAGATCTACAGAACATGGTATTTAAGATGTTTTAATAACATAAAGCTTTTCATGACAGTGAGACATGTCTGCTCCTGGCAGCACCAATCTACTTCAGAGAAGATGATGGGCATCAAAGAACCTCCATATGGAGTTTGTTTTTACTGTGACAAAGTTAGCCACTGGGCAAAGAAACTTCCCTTGCCTCGACTGCTGACAGTATGCTGTCCAAATTGGACAAGAAAGACACAAAAGGCGACTGTCAAACTTTGGCAAGACAAGGTAGGACAGTCCTTCAAAATTCTCTGCTTCACAGGAAAGTCTGTCAGATATTCTAGGCCTGTAGGCTAAAGATGGATGCCCCAACATTGCAGAGGAACCTTGGGTGACTGTATAGGCAGCCAACTGTCTCTGTTGTTTCTCTAGTTTTGGAAGTTGCTTTCTCTAAACTTCCTGTTTACTATAATAGTATTTTATCCTCCCTGGGTCTCTGATGAGGGCTGAAGACTAGATAGTAATACTGTTTTCTCTTACCAAAGTTAAAAAAAAAAAAAAAACTTACAAGAGAGATATAAAGTTTATAAAGGTTGAGATATAAAAGCTTAAATTGTTTATCTAAGAAAATCTTTTAAGGTCTAAAAAGGTATTTTTTTGGTTGGTAATATTAAGTTATGATAAAACATTTATTTAGACAAACAAGGGGGAAATGTTGTAGAGAATCTTTATGTACACTATGAAGACGGGTCTTTGCCAAAGCTCCTTCTGATTGGTTTAATGAAGAGCCCAATGGCCAATAGGAGAGGATAGGTGGGATTTCCAGGGAGAGAGGAAGAGATGAATCTAGGTGCACAGAGACACCAGCAAGACACAGATCAAGTTGGACACACAGAATGGAAGAGAGGTAAAAGCCAGGCGGCAGAACACAGATTAACAGAAGCAGGTTAATCTGAGTTATAAGAGACAGTTGGGAACAAGCCTAAGCTGAGGCCAAGCTTTCAAAGTGAATGAGAAGTCTCCGTGTCATTGTTTGTGGGCTGGCAGTCCAAGAAGTCTGATGAGAAAGCTTGCTACACATAAGGCCCTATTTCAAAAAAGCAAACAAACAACAGGGGGGTGAGCTTGGTCTCATGTCTTGGGAGGAGTGGTTGAACCATCAAAGAGGTTTTGGGTCTTTGGCGGTATGTCCTCAAGAGGACCCTGGAACATTGACCTCTTTTTTTCCATACATGTATTATTTTATTATTGTTGGGTTTTTTTGTTTTTTTTTTGGTTTTTCGAGACAGGGTTTCTCTGTGTAGCTTTGCGCCTTTCCTGGAACTCACTTGGTAGCCCAGGCTGGCCTCGAACTCAGAGATCCGCCTGCCTCTGCCTCCCGAGTGCTGGGATTAAAGGCGTGAGCCACCACCGCCCGGCTTTTTTTTTTTTTTCTTTTAAAGACAGGTTTTCTCTGTGTTGCCCTGGCTGTCCTGGAACTCATACTGTAGACCAGGCTGGCCTCGAACTCACAGAGATCTGCCTGCCTCTGAATCACCAGTGCTAGGATTAAAGGCATGCACCACCAATGCCTGGCTGCATGTATTATTTGTATGTGAATGCAGGTGTACCGAAGCATGCATGTGAAGGTCAGAGGAAACTTGCAGAAATCAGCTGTCTCTTCTACCAGGTGGGGTCCTAGGTAGTAAACTCAGGCCCTAAGACTCAGTAGCAGGTGTCCTTACCCACTGAGCCATCTAGAAGGTCTCACCAGCCCTCTTCCTTACCAATAATGAGGTGAGCAGCTCTGCCATACCACAGGCCCAAAGCAATGGAGTCAACCAACCATCCTGGGATGCAACCTCTAAAACCAAGCTGAAGTAAACCTTTGTTATGTAAGTTGGTGACTTCTGGTATTTGTTACAGTAACAGTAAGTGACAGCACACTCATCCTCTGCTAGAATTCTGATGGACACATCGTACCTCCTACACATCCGCATCCAATCACCTACCACACACACCCCCGTCCCCACTGCCACTCGCCTCCACCAGCTTCCTTTTTTGGGTCCCTACCTGTAACTCCCCTCTTCCATGACTAGTTTCTGCATGGCTGTCATGTGCTGTCATTTTGTTTGGTAAGCCACCGCTGATATGCACTGTCCCAATCTCTTGAGTGCTGGGACCATAGGCATGCTGGGTATGGAGGCATACCCCTGTAAACCCCAGACCAGGGAGGCTAAGGCAGTTAAGAACACAAGTTCTAAGGCTGGGCACCTTTAATCCCAGCACTCGGAAGGCAGAGGCATGAGGATCTCTGAGTTTGTGGTCAGCCTGGTCTACAGAGTGTGTTCTAGGACAGCCAGAACCACACAGCAAAAAACCTGTCTCAAAAAACTAGAGTGCAAGTTCTGGACCAGCCTGTGCTACATAAGCAAGCTCTGAGCCAGCTTGGGCTATGTAGAATCCCTGTCTCAAAAGCAAAACGAAAAGCAGAATGGACTATAGCCATCTTTTTTCTCTCTACCGCCCTAGGGAAGTTGGTACTCTTCAGCCTGCACAGCCTCTACCCCAACCTCTGGCAGTCTCACCGGCAATACAGAACTACACACACACACACACACACACACTTCAACATTAAAGCACTGCCTAGTTAACTCTTATTCAAATCTTAGGCTGGGTGTCACCTCCTCCAAGAAACCTTCCATGGTTTTCAAGGCTCTGACAACTCCTTCAACAGCACACATCACCTTATGTGGACAGTGTCATTGGGAGTTCCCGTCTATTCTACCGACTCCAACACCCACCTAGTGAAAATGTGACTATGGGAAAGAGAACCAGGCGTGGGTGGAAAGAAAGGAAAAGGCTTGCTGGGGGAGTATGGGGCAGAAGCCATGAGAGGGGGTCCAAGAACAGATACGCAGGGTGAAGGGGCAACAGTGTGTGGAAGGGTCTGCAGAGGAGGGTCTGCAGAGGAGGGTGTGAGGCTGGGGCTTACCTCACAGTGGTAACACTCCACATGGTAGTCTCTGTCCATGGATACCACACGAATGGTTGTCTCACAGCCCTGGAGGAAGAGGCAGATTCACACACAGGCTCCTCCCTGGACCTGGAGCACCAGAACCTGTCCATTAAGGGCCCCTCTCTACAATGCGCTACCTTGGATAGGCACGGCCCATGCACAAGGACATGGTACTTCAGCAGGTGCACAAGAGTGGATATGTATGTGCCCTGGACATCTTCCCCGAATGGAGCCACACACATGCATGTGACAATAAGAAAGTCGCACCAGGCAGTAGAGGCACCCGCCTCTAATGCCAGCACTCGGGAGGCAGAGCCAGGTGGATCTCTGTGAGTTCAAGGCCAGCCTGGTCTACAGAGCGAGATCCAGGACAGGCACCAAAACTACACAGAGAAACCCTGTCTCAAAAAACCAAAAAAAAAAAAAAAAAGGTAGAGTGGGTGTTGGCTCATGCATGCTATTTTCACTTCTCTAGAGCCAAAAACTCCCACTACCAGCCGAGTTTCCTGGGGAAGCTGACCTGGACAGACATGGCTCACGTAGAAGACCCAAAATTAAGAACTGCATAGGCCAAGGCCTCCCTATCTGCTCCTCTTGCCCTAGGCCCCCCAACATCCACTGCAGAACTGTATGAGCCGTTATGCGGCCTTCCCTATTACAGGTAATGGAGCAGAGCGCTGCAGTGGAACACACTAGCAGCACTTCATCCAGGGCACATCTGTCCCACCCCTGCATGAACGTCCTGTATGTTCCTCAGCTCTGACCATCTTTGACCACGCCTACTGCGGCCCAGGGTCTCAGGCAGAGCAGATAGGAGTCGGCAAAGCCTCAGGACCAGCCCCCGCTGCTTCCCGGTGTGGGCCTGCTGCTTCCTGGTGTGGACCTGCTGCTTCCCAGTGCAGTGTCCTTACCTGCGCAGGGAGGATGGGGCGGGCACAGGAAGCACATTTTGGTGCAAACACCCTGGAAGGTGAAAGGAAAGTGGGCGTGAGGAGGTCAGTGAGTACAGGCAAGTGCACAGGGGTAGATCTACCACAAGAGCTCCAAGGCAAGCCTGCCCTCCTGTGTGGACACGTTTCTGCCTTCTTGGTACTAATGGTTGAAGCGGTTCCTATCTGTCTCCTGCCTCCTTCCTCCTCCTCCAGGATGGCCTCAGGTTCCCTCCAGCCATCCCCTATGCATTCTCTAGTCCGTGATATCCAGACTGAAGCCATCCCTAGGGGGAGACCTCTGCCACCCTGAGTACCAAGGCTAAAATCAGCAGCAGCACAGACCCAGAGCTCTGAGGTCTGAGCCTGGAGCCACGGCAAGCAACAGACTGGCCACCCATGTGGCACCAGGACCCTTCCCTGGGGAGCAAAAGGCCAGAGGGCAGGGAACAGTCAGGTGAGGCCCACCAGGAAGAAGAGGGGTAGATGCAGGCAAAGGCGGCAGGAGGGGACTGGTGACCAGACTACCCTGAAGAGGGACCAGAAAGCACAAACGCCCCTGCCCTGCCCTTACAGTTCAATGTGAACCATCCCCCGGCTCATGTGTTAGAACACTTGCTCCCCAGCAGATGGCACTGTTCTGGGAGTTTAATGGTGACAGCTCCAGGTTCTTTCCTGATGTCTCTTCTTTCCGTCCCAAGATGTAAGGAATCCCATCTTCCTGCTCCTGTCACCAAAGCCAGAGCTGTCCCCAACACCATACCTTCAATACCAGGCCTTGCCCTGTATGGTGGACTGTCTCCTGAATCGTGAACCAAACCAACCTCTCCTTACAATGTTTTGTGAAGAACCGTCACCACAGCAGGAAGTCACTAAGACACCTGCCCCAAGTGTGAGAACACGGAGGTCGGCAGGAAACAGCGGCTGAGGGCCGTGCTGCGGACCGCACTGCTCCAGCAGGAAACTCACGTGTGGTAGTCTCTAACACAGTAGATGTTGCTCTCCACGTCCACGGTGAAGGGGACCCCATCCAGGCACTCGTTGCACACTGAACAGCGGAAGCAACCAGGGTGGTAGGACTTGCCAAGGGCCTGCAGGATCTGGGGGAGGCACAGGCGAGACTCAGCACTGCCCCCAAGAGGTCATGGCTCAGAGCCCCGCCATGGGTCTGGAATAGGAGGGGCCCTCAGACCCCACGGGGTGGGGCTCCAGGTCACTGGGGAGTTTCTTACCATCTCCATGATAAGGTGTCCACACACGCTGCACTTGTCAGCTGTTTGCTGGAACCCGGAGTACTGAGAGGGGACACAGGATCCAGGACGTCACGTGACAAAGGGGCACTCACTGTCGCTGGCCACAGGTCTGCATGTGAGTCCGAAGGAGGGTCCCGCCCCTGCTCCCACCCAGCTCGGCCAGCAACACAGTGTAGACTCACCAGGAAGTCCTCCTGGCAGTACACTTTCTCACCCACGTTATAGAAGGCCTTCCCGCGGAGTCGTCTCCCTGGAAGGGTAAGGGGTAAAGGGGAGGTCCCTGGCTTGAATGTCAGTACTCACCTCCAACCAATGAGAAAGTAAACTACGAACATCTCTAAACATTCCTTTATTTGTTTTAAACATTTATTTATTTTATGAGTGCTCCATCTGCAGGTACACCTTTATGCCAGAAGAGGGCATCAGATCCCTCATTATAGATCCCTCATTATATCCCCAACATTACAGATGGTTGTGAGCCACCATGTGGACACTGGGAACTGAACTCAGGACCTCTGGAAGAGCAGCAGCCGTGCTCTTAGCTGCTGAGCCATCTCTCCATCTCCCTCTAAACATCCCTTTAATGCCATGTTGCTGTTATAAACATTTCAAGCCAGAATGGTGTCTCACACCTGTAACCCAGAATCCCATAGATGAAGGCAGGACTCCAAAATTTGAGGACAGTCTAAGCTACAAAGTACGACCTGCCTGGAAAAACCAAATAATAAAATTGGGTGTGGCAGCATGTGCCTGTAATCCCAGCACTTGGGATATGGAGGCAGGAGGATCCTGAAGTTCAAGGTCACTCCTGGCTACAAAGCCTAGCTGGAGGCCAGCCTGGCCTCTTAAACAACTTCCCAACTTCCCCTACGCCTCTCCCTTTACCTCTTCCTCTTCCTCTACTGCTCATCTGGCATTGCCCTCCGGCAGGAGGCGCCAGGAGCTTCGGCCTGGTGAGTGCTTTTGAAAACACACAGCTGCATCAGGCACGTTGGGGAGACAGTAGGTCGTTTCCCTCTTACACATTTTGTGACAAAGTATGGTGGCCCACACCTGTAATTTCAGATCTCAAGAGGCAGCAGGCAATCAAGGCAAGCTTGAGATATATAGGAACACCCTGTCTAAAAAAATCCCAGAGCTGGGGGTGTGGCTCAGTGGTAGAGCCCCTGCCTAGAATCCCCCAGTGAGGGGCTGGGGTGTGGCTCTGGGTTAGATTTCCAATAACACAAAACAAACAAGATTATTCAGTCTCGTGCTAGCAGTTCTAGGCAGTGTATAATAATGGGACATGTGGAATTAGAGGTGATGTAGACTAGAAAGAAGTAAAGCTATCTATGATCACAGATGACATGATTGAGTTGTAGAGAAAATCATTAGTAACCCACTAACCCTACTAAGTTTATTGAAATTCCAGGATAGGCTAGAAGGCCAGCATATGAGACCGTCCAAACGTCCAAATGCATTTTTATTCCAGGAACCAATATTGGGAAAACAAAGCTACAACTTTTGTTTTGTTTTGTTTTGTTGTTTGAAACAGCTCTGGCTGTCCTGGAAATTGCTTGTAGACCAGATCTGCCTCTGCCTCCCAAGTGCCAGGATTAAAGGCACATGCCTTTAATAAAACTACATTTATGAGGCTGGAGAAGAGGTTGGTTCATGGTTAAGATTGCACACTGCTCTTGCCAAAGACCCAAGTTAGATTCCCAGCACTCACATTAGTGGCCCACACTGGTTAACTCCAGCTCTAGGGGATCTGACACGCTCTCCTGGCCTTTGCTGGCACTGAAAACACACACACACACACACACACACACACACACACACACACACCAAATAAATTAATTAAATAAATAAATGAATGACCGAATAAATAAATAAACAAACAGGTAGGTGAATGAATAAATAACTCTGTATACATAAAAAATAAACCTTTAAAAAAATCACACGAAGAGTAATGACTCACAAAATATACACCTGTGAAATAATTTGGACCTAAATGTTTGTAAGTAAACTCCTACGACTCAGTAAAGGCAAATACTAAGGAGGTAGCAGCAGGAAAATCTCTGTGAGTTCAAGGTCAGTCTGGTCTACAGAGTAAGTTCTAGGACATCCAGGGCTCTTACACAGAGAAACCCTGGGGGGTGCAAATAATTGCCAACTTTATAAAAATAGGCAAACATTTGAACAGATTTCTCCAAAAAATACATATTAGGCTGGCAAGATGTCTCAGCAACCAAGATGCTTGCTGCCACACGGGACAACCTGCGTTTGATCCCTGGAACCACATAGGGGAGGAGAGAACTGACTCCTGCAAGTTTGTCCCACCTTCCAACATACATGCAAACACATGTGCATGCATGCATGCATGCTTGCACACACATACACACACAAATACACAATAAAAATGTATTTTTTTTAAAGAAGAGAAGATATATTAATGGCCAAAAAGCAAACACTGGGGAATGCATATTAACTCACGATGAGATCTCACCCAGCAGAACGATTATAGAAAGACAGTAACACCAATTATGGGCAAATGTGCAGAGCACAGCGGCTCTTGGGCTCTATGGGGACTGTCGATGGTACAGCTCCTTGGGAAGACAACTTGGCAGTCTCTCACAAAGTTACACACACACCCTACGACCCCCAAATCCCACTCCTTGCAATTTACTCAAGGGAAGGGAAAAGAGAGTTCGCGGCACAGTCTGGTGTCTACTATGACTACAGAGAAACAAGCTGTGGTCCGCTCACACAACAGAGAGCTGGGTGGCAGTCAGGGGCAGTGCACAACTCACACATGCGACAGGATTGAAAGAAAAATCACGCTCGTGAGAGCAGCCACCCTCGGGATAAAGCCAAATCCAGGGCCTGAAAGGGTTGATTATAGCCGAGTCACTGGCAGGCCCAGGCAGAGAACAGTCCTGCCTCCGTCCCCAAGAGCTTCCCAGCTACCTATGGTTAAGTCTCCAGGGAGGGGGCTGGAGAGATGGCTCAGAGGTTAAGAGCACAGGACCCAGGTTGAGTTCCTAGTACCCGAATGGCAGCTCACAACTGTCTGAAACCTTGACACCAATGCACATAAAATGAATTTCAACAAATTATTAAAAACAAAAAGCCTCCAGGGAGTAGTGAATTCAGTCCAGAGACTGTGCAGCAGAAAGAAGGAAACTATTCATTTCCCACCTAAGCCTAGACCACAGAGTTCAGATGGATGAGGCTCCTGGTAGCAGCTCCTCACGAAGCCTGATAGAAGGTTGCATTTGAGGAGGAAAAAATTCCTGAGGTTGTAGTTGAACAAGGCAAATTCAATTTGTGTATGATTGAACATGCATGTGAAAGCCAGAGGTTAACACTGTAATCTTCCTTGATTACTCTCCAACTTATTCTTTGAGACAGGATCTCCCTGGCCCTGGGGCTCACCAACTGGCTGGATGAGCTAGTCAGCAATCTGTGAGGTCCCGGCTCCACCTCCCCAGCACCAGGATCACGGTGTGGCTACACTCGTGGATGTTGGGGCTCAAACTTGGGTTCTCCTTGTGCAGCAAGCACCTTACACACGGAGCCATCTCCTTGCCCTGGCCCTCCTTCTTTTTAAAGAAAATCTCAAGTCAGGCATGGTGGCACACGCCTTTAACCCAGCACTCCACTCAGGAGACAGAAACAGGAGGATCTCTGTGAGTTTGAGACCAACCTGGTCTACACAGTAAGTTCCAGGACAGCCAGAGCTACATAGAGAAACCCTGTCTTGAAAAACTAGAAAAAAAAAAAAAAAAGGGGGCGGGGGTGGGGGGGACCTAACCACAGTACACTTGATTCTGCTGTGGACAACATTTACTCGGTGGGAATAAGATAAATGTGGATTACTGACTTATCCAGAGGGATGGGAGACCATGAGGCCTAAGAAGGCTCTTCACATCACAGTGAAGTAAACAGATTTGCCCAAACTGACACCGAGGAATGGTAGTGCATCCTTAGATACAGAGGGACCCCACTGTCTCTTTCTGAGGGTCTCTGTCACCTAGGCTGGCTTTGAACTCTGCTCTGCCTCGGCCTCCTGGGTAGGAGTATCACAGGCACAGTCACTATCTTCACGGCTTGACACGGCAGCTTCCCCTGGACTGGATACTATGTATTCTACTGTGATAAAATAGAGGACGGAAGTACCCCGGGCAGGCAGGGCGTAGTTAGGAGCACTGGCTGCTCTTAGAGGACCCGGCTTCAATTTCCAGCACCCACGTGGTGACTCACAGTCATCCACAACGCCAGTCCCAGGAGGTCCAACAGGCACACATGTGGTGCGCACACATGCATGCAGCCAAAAACATTTATAAAATAAATCAATCTAAAAAATGTTTAAAAATCTTAACCTCATGTCCAGATGGTACAAGCCCCCTCACCCACGCCCCTATCCCTCCGAGGCAGACAAGTACCCTATGTAGACGGAAGCATCACAGCCTAGGACCCGAGAGGAGCCTTGCTGACAGCCAGCAAAAGGCCCCTCACTGGTTCCATGGCTACTTCCTTAAGCCTGCGCCTCTCAGGCCAGGCCCAGCAAGGTGTCGTGAGCAGCCTCCTTACACCCCAGAGCTGAGTGTTTCCTGTCTGAGACTTGGGCACAGGGGGTGGTGGGGCAGCGGGGCGGGGCAGGGGCTGTTACCTACCGCAGGAGTCACAGACGAAGCAGTCGGTGTGATACAGGCTCCCCATTGCCTGGCACGCCTGCCTCGCTCCGTAGATGCCAAGCCCACACTTGATACAAATGCCTGTGAGGAGGAGCAGGAGAGCAGCAGCTGGCACTGTGTCCTGTAGGGCCGGGTGCCAGCCACCCCCAGGCCAACAGCGCCAGGTCCCGAACAGCTAACATCCCGCTACAAGGGCACTGCGGGAAGCTGAATGTGCCCATGTCTGAAGCACCTGACTGGGGGCACTCTTTCTTTCGGAAAGCCATGGAAACTTAGGGACACGGTACCTGGCTGGGGGATAGGGGCCACTAGAGGCAGGTCTGGAAGGCTGTACCCACACAGGTACACTCAAAGACTTCACTGCCCTTGACAGGTGCCCTTCCTCATCTGTACAAGATTCAAATACTCCTAGTGCGTTTCACAAACAGCCTGCTGCCTGCTCACCCTACTTCTTCTTTTTTTCTTTTTCTTTTTTTTTTTTCTTTTTGATTTTTCAAGACAAGATTTCTCTGTGTAGCCTTAGCTGTCCTGGAACTCCTTCTGTAGACCAGGCTGGCCTTGAATTCAGAGATCCACCTGGCTCTGCCTCCCGAGTGCAGGAATTAAAGGTGTGCACCACTTCTTAAATGTAGAGAAACCCTAGTGCAGAAAAATCCCCAGCCCCAAGAACCATGTGTTCCAGAGGAGAGACACACAGGAGTCACAACGTCAGATGAGCAGGGTACATGCTAGATGACACATGCCTGTGACCCCAGCACTCAGGAGACCAAGGCAAGAGGACAGCTCGGGGTTCCAGGCCAGCCTGGGCTACATAGCAAGCTGGAGGCTAACCAGGTCTATCTGGAGCTCCTGCCTCAAACAACAACAATAAACAACGGTAACGATGATGGCGATGAGAGTGATGACGTCAGATGGAACAAACACAATGGAGAACTAAGAACAGGTCGAGGGGCTGGGGAGAAGGCTCTTCCAGAGGACCCGGGTTTAACTCCCAGCACCCGCATGGTGGCTCACAACTGTCTGTAACTCCAGTTCCAGGCGATGTGATACCCGCACACAGTCATACATACAGGCAAAACACCAATGAACATAAAATAAAAATAAATGAGTCATCTAAAAAAAAAAAATAGATCGAGGTGGAAACAGATGCAGAGACCCGCAGCCAACATTAGGCAGAGCTCGGGGAATCCTGAGGGAGAAAGGGAGGAAGGATTGTAGGAGCCAGAGCTGTCGAGGACACAAGAAAACCCACAGAATCAACTGACCTGGGCTCACAGGGACTCCCAGAGACTGAACGAACAACCAGGGAGCCTGCAGGACTGACCTAGGCCCTCTGCACATATGACACAGGTGTGTAGCTTGGTCTTCTTGTAGGGCTCCTAACAGTGAGAGCAGGGGCTGTCTCTGACTCGTGACCTGCTTTTGGGACCCTTTCCTCCTACTGGGTTACCTCGTCCAGCCTTAAAGGACAGGAGGGGCCTAGTCTTACCACAACTTGATATGTGATGGCTGGCTGAGATCCAGGGGAGGCCTGCCCTTTACTGAAGAGGAATGGGGTAGGGGGAGAGAACGGGAGGGGAGGAGGGAAGGGAAACTGCAGTTGGATGTAAAAAACACATTAATACATAAGTTTTTTTTTAATAAATAAGTTTTTTTAAAGACTAGATCGAGAGACTGGAGAATGGCTCAGTGGTTAAAAGCACTGGCTGCTCTTGCCGAGGACCTGGGTTCAGTTCCCAGCACCCACTTGGTTCCCAACCATCCACAACTCTAGTTTCAGAGGATCCAATGCCCTCTTGATCTCTGAGGGCACCAGGCAGGCAAGTGGTGCACAGACATACACACATGCAGGCAAAACACTCCTAAAGTAAATCAGTCAAAAAAGAAAAGAAGGGATAAATCAGTGCTGGAAAGATGGCTCCCACACGGTGGCTCACAGCCACCTCTAACTGCAGTTCCAGGGGCTCAAACACCCGCTTCTGGCCTCCACAGTCACTGCACACACATGGGGCACACACAGGTAAGCAGGCACAAACACACACATAAATAAAAGTAAAACTAAATAAAAACTCACAAAGAATCTATTTTAAAATCTAGGGTAGCTGGGCACGGGGGCACACACCTGTAACCCCAGCACTTGGAAGACAGGCCAGGCACACAGCTGGAGGGCAGCATGGACTACGTTCGACCTCATCTCTAACAAACCAAAACAAAGAAAAAAGCTAGAGGGCCAGGTACATTGATTCATTTGGGCACCGGAGAGGCTGATGTAGTGCATCTCAGGTTCAGGGTCAGTCTGGGCTCCATGGAAAGTTCCAGAACAGCACAGGCTGCATAGCATGATCTGGTCTATAAATACACAAACCTTGGGGCTAGAGCTTCAGTTTAGCAGCTCACATCTGACACGTGTGACCCCCCCCCCACACACACACACACACCTGGAGGATTTTTACACAGGATAGTGAAGGACAGTCCCTTTGTAGTGTCTACACCATGGACAGTGCTTTTTACGCAGGGACCTAGGAACACTGGATGGAACTGGGGACCACCCCAGCAGGCCAAATTAAGGAAAAAACACAGGACTGACCAGTAGTGTTAGGAGTATGCCTGGCTCCAAGCCTTGTGTACTTTTAGCCCAGGCCTCCTGGAGATCCAAAAGGCTGCTCCCTGTAGCGACCAGGGTGGTGGTTTGCATGAGAACGGCCCCCATAGACTCATGTTTGAATACTTGGTCCCCAAGTATTGGTGGAACTGTTTGGGAAGGAGCAAGAGGTGTGGCCGTGTTGGAGAAGGTGTGTCACTGGGAGGGGTTTCAAAAGACTAAGGGCATTCCCAGATGTTCTCTCTTACTCATGCTTTCAAATCAAGACGTGAGCTCTCAGCCAGGTGTGGTAGCACACACCTTTAATTCCAGCACTCTGGAGGCAGAGGCAGGCAGGTCTCTGTGAGTTCAAGATGAGCCTGATCTACATGGCAAGTTCCCAGGCAGCCAAGGCTGGCAGAGAGACCCTGTCTCACAAAAAATAAAAGATGATGTGAGCTCTCAGCTGCTCCTGTACCCATGCTTTTGGTCCACCGTCGTGGACTCGGCTTTGATGGTGTGGGTCCTGGGGAACTGAACTCAGGTTGTCAGCTTAGTAGAAAATGTTGTAACACTGACTCATTTCAGTGGTCCTCTCTGTGTTGCCCTAGCTAGCTTCCGTACCTTGGGCTCAAGCACTCTCAACCTGTCTCCCAAGTATCGGGTGTAGCAGCTATGAACCACCGCACCTGGTTTGTTCCCTAATCTCGACTTCACTCCTTTCCTTCAGTCCTGATTCTTCAGAACGTAACTGGCATGCCATCCAGGCCCTAATAATCCACCCTGACACACTGCCAGACTTCTCTTCCTAGAGTAAAAGAGGTCTTCCTCCCCTCCCTGTGATTTTGAGGCCAGCCTGGTCTAGGCTGTAAGTTCCAGACCAGCCACGGCTGCAATAACAAGATGCTGTCTCAAAAAATAAAAATAAGGGTCTGGAGAGATGGCTCAGTGGTTAAGAACACTGGCTGACTACTGGCTGCTCTTGAAGAAGACTGGCTGGGGTTGGATTCTCAGCACTCACATGCTCACAACCATATGTAACTCCAGTTCCAGAGGATCTGACACCCTCTTCTGGGCTCTGTGGGTACCAGGCATACATGTGGCACACATGCATACATGCAGGTAAAATATTCATACATATAAAGTTAACAGATCTTTAAAAAATTAAAAAATAACAAAAAACTATAAAAGAGGATAAAAGGGTGTGTTAAAAAGGTAAGCTCCGGGGTTGGGGATTTAGCTCAGTGGTAGAGCGCTTGCCTAGCAAGCGCAAGGCCCTGGGTTCGGTCCTCAGCTCTGAAAAAAAAAAAAAGGTAAGCTCCTCCAGACAGTGGTGGCACATGCCTTTAATCCCAGCACTCAGGAGGCAGAGCCAGGAGGATCTCTGTGAGTTCGAGGCCAACCTGGTGTACAGAGTGAAATCCAGGACAGGCACCAAAACTGCACAGAGAAACCCTGTCTCGAGGAGGAAAAAAAAAAAAAAAAGGGAAGCTCCTATGTTGCATTAATTTCTGTGTATATTCTCTATGTACCCAGATTGCTTTAATAAAAACACACTTTAGAATGACTAGGTGTAGGGGGCTAGAGAGATGGCTCAGCAGATAAGAGCACTGACTGCTCTTCCAAAGGACCTAGGTTCAATTCCCAGCACCTACATCACAGCTCACAACTGTCTGTAACTCCAAGATCTGACAACCTTATATAGACATATATGAAGGCAAAACACCAATGTACATAAGAATAAATAATTAAAAAAAAAAAAAGAATGGGCCGGGCGGTGGTGGTGCACGCCTTTAATCCCAGCACTCGGGAGGCAGAGCCAGGCGGATCTCTGTGAGTTCGAGGCCAGCCTGTTCTACAGAGTGAGTTCCAGGAAAGGCGCAAAGCTACACAGAGAAACCCTGTCTCAAAAACCAAAAAGAAAAAAAAAAAAGAATGGGCAGGTGTGGTGGTATATTCCTACAATCGTAGTGATCAGAAAACTCAGCAGATGATGGGTTCTAGACCAGCCTGAATCACAGAAGGAGAGTCTGCCTTGGAAAAAAAAAAAGGTGACTCTAGGGCACAAGACACCTCAGAAATGAGGGGGAGGGAGGATATAGGCAAGAACTGAGATGGGGGAAGGTCGATGGAAGGACAGAGGGACTCCATGTGTGTACATGTACACACATGAGATTATGTGCGTGCTGCGGCACACAAGTGGGCAGAAGACAACCAGGAGTCGGTTCTCTCCTTCTTCCATGTGGATTCCGGGACCAAACTTGGGAGGTTAGGCTTGGGTTAACCACTGAGCCATCTCACCAGTGTGTGTGTGTGTGTGTGCGCGCGCGCGCGAGTGTTCCTTCTACAGATTTATAACGGAAAGGAAGGGGCCAATGGTGAGAGGGAAGCTAAGCTGGAGGAAGAGGTTAGAGAAGACTGCTACCCTCTCAGACGGCAGGAGTGAGGCCGGCCAGCCGGGGACTGAAAGCATGGGGGAGGAACAGGAAGACTACCCTGGCGGACCTCAGGACTCTGAGCGACGTGGGAAGTGGATGTGTGGCAGGAGACCAGAGGGCTGTTGAGTGAACAGAAAAGCAAGCTGACCGAGGCTAAGCAGAACAAGTAGAGTCCTGAAAACCACTGAGGTCAAAGACCAGCAATTATTCCAGAGCCAGTGAAATGGCTCAGAGGGTCTTGCAGCTAAAGTTGACCACCTGGGTTCAAGCCTCAAAACCTGCAGGGTAGAGGGAAGAACCAACTCCCACAAGTGGGTCTCTGACCTCTATACACAGACCACAGCATTCATGTCTCTACACCCACATACACCCCTCCCACACACACATGTAATTTCTAAAATATTTTTTTAAAAAATCCATCCTGGTCCCAGGGGCTTTCTCCAAACCCCTCACAGCCAGGCAGAATAGCAAAGTGTGTGTGTGTGTGTGTGTGTGTGTGTGTTGTGGGGGGGATCCCAGCAATTCAGAGTGGGGGTCCTGTGAAGAATCAAACAGGAGTCAGAACCAAAGGCTGTGGAAGAGAAGCAAACACAGGGTGTGGTCCTAGGAGTCTGAGCAGCAGAGGAGCTTCCAGGGGCCTGAGGCTGTCGGTCGAACTCAGGAGAAGGCAAAGTTCCAGACAGGAATAAAGGGCACAGGGGTGCCGAGAGGTCAGCTGAAGCGGAAATTAGTGAGGAGGGATGGCGCAGGCAGGGGAACACACTACAGACAAGGTTTTTAGAGGCCAGACTTCCTTCTGTAAGAGGTATTTATTTATTCAGGTTGAAAGATTTGAATTTTTTTTTCTGTGTACTCTTGGATGTCCTGGAACTAGCTCTGTAGACCAGGTTGGCCTCGAACTCACAGAGATCCGCCTGCTTCTGCCTCCCCAGTACTGGGATTAAAGGCGTGCGCCACCACTGCCGACAAGATTTTGACATGTTTTAAAATGCAAACTGGATATAGCTGCATAGGTTGGCAAATGCCTATAATCCCAGCACTTGTGAGGCTGAAACAGGAAGAGCTCAGCCTGGGCCAAGGCTCTGGTCTTTAAATTAAAAAACAAACTGGAAATTCACACATTTTTGTTTTCTGCCATTCTATAGCACAGACTGGCCTGGGATCCTTCTGCCTCAGTTTTCCAAGTGCTTAGATTACAGGTTTTTAACACACCTGGAAACTGCCGTTTTTATAGCTCAAAACATCAGTTGTCATCAGATACATAGTTCAAGCAAAATTGCCTGTATTTTTAAGAAGCAGAAAAAAACTGTATTTTTGGCTTAGGGGTTGGGAGGTGAGGGACCAGCACTAAGACCAGGTATGACGGCTCACACCTGCAATTCCAACACTCAGGAAGGTTGAGGCAGGAAGGTGGGTAGCTGAAGGTCAGGTTGGTTTACAGGACGAGACCCTCTCTAAAAGAGGGGGAGTGGGGACATGGTTCAGTTGACAGAGTGCTTGCCTAGCATGCATGAAGCCCCAGGTTCCACCCTCATCACCCCAGAATCTGGCTGTGGTGCACACCTGTAATCTCACCACTTGGAGTGAAGGCAAGAGATAAAGGCTATCATTGGCTAAAGAGCTCAATCTAGACCACCTTGCACTAGATGAGACCTTACTCTGAGGGGAGCCCCTATAATCAGCCAGCTCAGACTCCTCCAGGGCTTCAAGGACTAAAGCCGAACCCTCGCTGCTCTGTGAAGGAACCTTCCTTCCTCTCTTCCTGTCTTTGGCCACCGGTGCCCTTACTTCCAGCATTACGACCCAGGGTGATATGCAGTCTCAGGAGTAGCCATGGAGGACAATGGGTAGCTAATGCCAGCCTCCAAGTATGCAGGGCCAGACGCTCGACCCCTCAGAAGATGCCTCAGTTTGGCTTGTGGCAGGAGGCCAGTTTCCCACTCACTTCCTGCTCCCAGCCCACTACCAGCAGCCACCACATCTGCTAAACCACAGATTCCCATCCTGACTTCTCACATTGGACCTAGCACCTCATTCCAGAGACAGGCCACCCCTTTAGCCGACACACACCCTTGACATTGACGTTGACCCATCCTGGGCTGCAACCTTCTCCTAACCTCACTATCCTCCTCCATCCTGGAATGCACCCACCGACCTGCTAAAAGGCAGCCTCTAGTCCCCCAAGATCTACTTCAAAGCAACCCGGAGCCACTAGTTCTACTGGACTGAGAAGGCTCGAAATCTGCCAGGCCTGTCCCAGGCTTGCTAACCATGCACATCCTCCAAGCCAGGAGCCTCAATCCCTCTACCCTGATTCACCTCAAGTAATGTGCTAAACAAAGCCCTCAGAGACTGTTGGGCTACTGCATGCAACTACTTCGCCAAAGCTGTTGTGAGTCTTATTTCCTTTCTTTGGTATTGGGTGGTATAAAGTCCATTTTCTGTTGCCACTTTTTGAAAGAAGGAAGGTCTTGCTATGTAGTCCTGACTGGCCTGGAACTGTATGCAGACCAGGCTGGCTTTGAACTTTAAACTATCTTACTGATCCCGCTTCCCAAGTGCTGAGATTACAGGCCTGTACCAACCATGCCTGGCTAAAGTCTGAACTTCTCCTTTGTGTATCCAGCTGTGAGGTTGGTTTGTGGTTCTGTTTGTTTTGCCTTGCTGGGGAACAAACCCAGGACCTTGAGTACTCTAGGCAAGCGCTCTACCCCTAGCCCAGTATTCCTTTAGGAACTATGCAGTATATGCGACTCAGCCCAGAGCAGCCTGGTGTGCCTGGCTTGGTCCTGTGGCCTCACACAGTCCTACCTGCAGCCAGTACCAGCACTGAAGCCTCTGTCACACGGGTTCGGGGGTACCTAAGGCATCTCATCTCTCTCCCTAACCATGGCTCACACAATTGGAAGGGGAGGTAGACTTCCGTTCTGCTCTTCATCAAGCATTAGTAGGGTGAGCAGGAGCGATGCTAAGGATGAAGAATGCCCAGCAAAAGAGACTTAAGTGGTTAGCAATTAAGAGCGCTTGCTGCTCTTGCAGAGGCCTCAAATTCCCTTCTCAGCATCCGTATCTGCTCACAATCGACTGTTACTCCAGCTCCAAAGGATCTGACACCTTCTTCTGGCCTCCTAGGGTTCCCTCGCATACATAACTAAATCTTTTGCCAATCCTGGGAAGGCAGAGGCAAGATCTCTGTGAGTTCCAGGCCAGCCAGAGCTACCCAGTGAGACCTTGCCTCTTAAGTAAAACTTTTTTGAAGTGTCCAGAAAATAGCTTACTTTGCCAATCAACCTGATTTTGTTGTCATCGTCCCCCCGCCCGCCCCGCATCCAGGCGTCAAGTCAGGAAGCGCGCGACACCTCCGCATCTGGCGGGAGAACAGACCCCTCCCGCGCCTAGCGCATCCCGGACCCCCGGACCCCCGGACCCCGGCCCGCGCGCTCACCGAAGTA
>CABHPH010119948.1:7219-22031 GCA_902168325.1 Peromyscus nudipes
GCATTACATATTCATCACAGGAAGGATCCACCAAGAGGAAGTTTCAATTCTGAACATTTAAGCCCCAAACACAAAGGCACCCACATATGTAAAAGAAACACTACTAAAGCTTAAACCACATATAAAACCCCACACATTAATAGTGGGAGACTTCAACACCCCACTTTCACCACTGGACAGATCTCCTAAATGGAAACTTAACAGAGAAATAAAGGACTTAACTGATGTCATGACCCAAATGGACTTAATTGATATCTACAGAACATTCCATCCTAACAAAAAAGAATATACTTTCTTCTCAGCACCCCATGGAACCTTCTCCAAAATCGACCACATACTTGGCCACAAAGCAAATCTCAACAGATACAAAACAATTGGAATAGCCTCCTGTGTTCTATCAGACCACCAAGGTTTAAAGTTAGATTTCAACAACAACAAAAACTACAGAAAACCTACAATCTCATGGAAACTGAATAATGCTCAACTGAATCACCAATGGGTTAGGGAAGAAATAAAGAAAGAAATTAAAGAATTCCTAGAGATCAACGAAAATGAAGACACCACATACCCAAACCTATGGGACACTATGAAAGCAGTGCTAAGAGGGAAATTCATAGCACTAAATGCTCACATAAAGAAGTTGGAGAAATCTCACACTAGTGACTTAACTGCACACCTGAAAGCTCTAGAACAAGAAGAAGCAAAGTCTCCCAGGAGGAATAGATGCCAGGAAATCATCAAAGTGAGAGCTGAAATTAATAAAATAGAAACAAAGAGAACAATACAAAAAATCAATGAAACAAAGAGTTGGTTCTTTGAGAAAATCAACAAGATAGACAAGCCCTTATCCAAACTAACCAAAAGACAGAGAGAGAGCATCCAGATTAACAAAATCAGAAATGAAAAGGGGGACATAACAACAGACATTGAGGAAATCCAGAGAATCATCAGGTCATACTTCAAAAGCCTCTATTCCACAAAACTGGAAAATCTAAAAGAAATGGATAATTTTCTGGATAGGTACCACATACCTAAGTTAAATCAAGACCAGATAAACTGTTTAAATAGTCCAATAACACCTAAGGAAATAGAAACAGTCATTAAAAGTCTCCCAACCAAAAAAAGCCCAGGGCCAGATGGTTTCAGCGCAGAATTCTACCAGATCTTCAAAGAAGAGTTAAAACCAATACTCTCTAAATTGTTCCACACAGTAGAAACAGAAGGAACATTACCAAACTCCTTCTATGAGGCTACAATTACCCTGATTCCTAAACCAAACAAGGATACAACAAAGAAAGAGAACTACAGACCGATCTCATTCATGAACATTGATGCAAAAATACTCAATAAAATACTGGCAAACAGACTCCAAGAACACATCAAAACAATTATCCACCATGATCAAGTAGGCTTCATCCCAGGGATGCAAGGGTGGTTCAACATACAAAAGTCCGTCAATGTAATACACCATATAAACAAACGGAAAGAAAAAAACCACATGATCATCTCACTAGATGCAGAAAAGGCATTTGACAAAATCCAACACCCCTTCATGATAAAGGTCTTGGAGCGATCAGGAATACAGGGAACATACCTCAACATAATAAAGGCAATTTATAGCAAGCCAACAGCCAACATCAAATTAAATAGAGAGAAACTCAAAGCAATTCCCCTAAAATCAGGAACGAGGCAAGGCTGTCCGCTCTCCCCATACTTATTCAATATAGTACTTGAAGTTCTAGCCAGAGCAATAAGACAGCATAAGGAGATTAAGGGGATACAAATGGGAAAGGAAGAAGTCAAGCTTTCCCTATTTGCAGATGACATGATAGTATACTTGAGTGACCCCAAAGATTCAACCAAGGAACTGATACAGCTTATAAACACCTTCAGCAACATAGCAGGATACAAGATCAACTCAAAAAAGTCAGTAGCCCTCCTATATACAACTGACAAACAGGCTGAGAAGGAAATCAGAGATACATCACCCTTTACAATAGCCACAAATAACATAAAATACCTTGGGGTAACGCTAACCAAGCAAGTGAAGGACCTATATGACAAGAACTTCAAGTCCCTGAAAAAAGAAATTGAAGAAGATGTCAGAAAATGGAAGGATCTCCCATGCTCATGGATAGGCAGGACTAACATAGTAAAAATGGCAATTTTACCAAAAGCTATCTACAGATTCAATGCAATCCCAATCAAAATACCAACACAATTCTTCACAGACCTGGAAAGAATAATACTGAACTTCATATGGAAAAACAAAAAACCCAGGATAGCCAAAAGAATCCTGTACAATAAAACAACCTCTGGAGCCATCACGATCCCTGACTTCAAGCTCTACTATAGAGCTACAGTAATAAAAACAGCTTGGTACTGGCATAAAAACCAACTTGTGGACCAATGGAATCGAATTGAAGACCCTGACATTAATCCGCACACCTATGAACATATAATCTTTGACAAAGAAGCCAAAAGCGTACAATGGAAAAAAGAAAGCATCTTCAACAAATGGTGCTGGCATAACTGGATATCAATGTGCAGAAGGCTGCAAATAGATCCATATCTATCACCGTGCACAAAACTTAAGTCCAAGTGCATCAAAGACCTCAACATAAATCCAGCTACTCTGAACCTGCTAGAAGAGAAAGTAGGAAGTAGTCTTGAACCCATTGGCATAGGAGATCGCTTCCTAGGTATAACACCAGTAGCTCAGACACTGAGACAAACAATCAATCAATGGGACCTTTTGAAACTGAAAAGCTTTTGTAGAGCAAAGGATACGGTCAACAAGGCAAAGCGACAGCCCACAGAATGGGAGAAGATCTTCACCAACCCCACATCGGACAGAGGACTGATATCCAAAATATATAGGGAACTCAAGAAATTAAACATCAAAATTCTCAACAGTCCAATTAAGAAATGGGCTATAGAACTAAACAGAGAATTCTCAGCAGAGGAAACACAAATGGCTGAAAGACATTTAAGGAATTGCTCAACATCCCTAATCATTAGGGAAATGCAAATCAAAACAACTCTGAGATACCACCTTACGCCAGTCAGATTGGCTAAGATCAAAAACACTGAGTACACCTTGTGCTGGAGAGGATGTGGAGCTAGGGGAACTCTCATCCACTGCTGGGGGGAATGCAAGCTTGTACAGCCACTGTGGAAATCAATATGGCGCTTTCTTAGAAAATTGGGAATCAATCTCCCCCAAGATCCAGCTATACCACTCTTGGGCATATACCCAAGGAATGCTCAACCATACCACAAGGGCACTTGCTCAGCTATGTTCATATCAGCATTATTTGTAATAGCCAGAACCTGGAAACAACCTAGATGCCCTTCAACCGAAGAATGGATAAATAAACTGTGGTACATATATACAATGGAATACTACTCAGCAGAGAAAAACAATGACATCATGAGGTTTGCAGGCAAATGGAGGGATCTAGAAAAAATCCTTCTGAGTGAGGTAACCCAGACTCAGAAAGTCAAACATGGTATGTACCCACTCATAGGAGAATACTAGTTGTGGAACAAGGATGACTGGTCAGCCACTCACAACACCAGGGAGGCTACCTGGAAAACAGGACCCCAAGAAAGACACGGGGATCGCCCAATGATGGAGAAATGGATGAGATCTACATGAACAGACTGGACGTGAGTGGGGGTAATGAGGGGCGAGGGGCGAGGGAAAGAGAACTTGGGGGAGCGGGAGATCCCAACTGGATCAAGTACAGAGAGGGAACACAAGGAATGTTCATGATAAATGAAGACCACATGAGAATAAGAAGGAGCAAAGTGCTGGAGAGGCCCACAGAAATCCACAAAGATGCCCCCACAATAGACTGCTGGCAATAGTCGAGAAATAGCCCGATCTGACCTACCCTGGTGATAGGATGGCCAAACACCTTAATTGTCATACTAGAAACCCCATCCAGTGACTGAGGGAACTAGATGCAGATATCCACGGTCAGGCCCTGGGTGGAGCTCCGGGAGTCCAATTGGCAAGAAGGAGGAGGGTTTATGTGAGCTAGAGTTGTTGGGACCAGGGATGGATGGAATACAGGGACAAGTGGCCAAACAAATGGAAACACATGAACTGTGAACCAATGACTGAGGGGCCCCCAACTAGATCAGGCCCTCTGAATGGGTGAGACAGTTGATTGGCTTGATCTGTTTGGGAGGCATCCAGGCAGTTGGACCGGGTCCTGTGCTCAGTGCATGAATTGGCTCTTTGAAACCTGGGGCTTAGTAGAGACCCTTGGCTCAGCCTGGGAGGAGGGGACTAGACCTGCCTGGGCTGAGTCCACCAGGTTGATCTCAATCCTTGGGGGAGTCTTTGCCCTGGAGGAGATGGAAATGGGGGGTGGGCCGGGGAGAGGGGGGCGGGGTGGCAGGAGGGGTAACGGGGTGATCTATGACTGATATGTAAAGTTGAATTATATTGTAAAATAAAATAAAATAAATTATAAAAAAAAAGACATAGATGTTAGGCAGTGAGATATTACCATGTATATATTGGTACCAATAGGTTCTTTCCTTCTGCTATATACATCTAGGTATCCAAGAACTTATGATTTCTGGAAGATGGGTATTTCTCTTATCCTGTAAAGACAAAAACAGAACCCTGCCCCAACCTTTGATTGTTAAGTTTTTCTTACAACTTGTATAGATGTCACATTGGTGGATGAGCCATTACTTCCCCTCATCAAGGGGTTTCTCCTGTTCAAATCAAATTTTTATTAATTTTGTTGGTATCCATAGCTTTTCTTCTCCTGTAGAAACAAAAGCAAAACCCCATCCCCAACATAGGACATATCCAGGTTTCCATTCTGAAGTCAACACATCTTTGAAGTAAACTGGTTGGTTTAACTCAAGAGTTTTTTTTCTGTTGTCCAATGTCTTTCCGCAGCCGTTGTTCCTTTCTCATCAGCACTGAGAAAATTCAAGGTTAATAAAGCACTATGCAATCTATTTCTAGGGGTCATTGTTACCTCTTTATGTTTATTTAGCATATCCTATAAAGTTTGATTAGATCTTTCTACGATTGCTTAGCCTGTAGGATTGTGGAGTATACCTGTAATATGCTTTATATTGTAATATGCAAAAAACTGTCTCATTTTATTTGAGACATATGCTGGGGCATTGTCAGTCTTAATTCATACAGTCATTCCCATGATGGCCATAACTTCTAATAGGTGTATAATCACAGAATCAGCTTTTTCAGAACCCATAGGAGTTGCCCATTGAAATCCTGAATAGGTGTCAATGGTATGGTGTACATATTTTAATATTCCAAATTCTGTGAAATGAAATACATTCATGTCTGCCACATTTCATTTCTTTGTATACCTTTTGGAATGCTTCCTATAGGTAATAGAATTTGGTTATAGAAGGAACAAGTAGGACTTTTTTTTTTACAATTTCCTTAGCTTACTGCCAAGTGACATAGAAAACCTTCTTCAAACCCTTGCTATTTACATGATGTTTCTTATGAAATTCTGAAGCTTCTAGCATATTACCTATTAATAACTGATAAATCTCATCATTAGCTGATCAATCTCATCATTACCTTGTGCTAGAGGACCTGGCAGACCTGTATGGGTTCTGATGTGTGTTATATGTATAGGATGTTCCCTATTTCTGATGATTTCCTGCAATTGTATAAATAGCGAAGTTAATTTAGTATTATCAGGAATAAATTCAGCAGCTTCAATACGTAAAACAACTCTCTGCATATTGAGCATCAGTGACTATATTGAGGGGTTCTGTGAAATCCATCAGTACCATAAGAATGGCATACAGTTCTGCCTTTTGTAAAGAATTATAGGGTCATTGAACCACTTTACTTAAGTCTCTTGATTTATATCTTGCCTTTCCTGATTTGTTTGCATCATATAGAATGTGGGGACTCCAGAAATTGGCTTTTGATTTACAATGTGATGAAGGACCCATTCAGTTATTTTTATGAATTCTGTCCTTTTGCTTTTGGGATAACAATTGTTAATTTCTCCCAAAAATTATTGCAGGCTCTTTGCCAGTATTAATTATCTTTCCATAAAGAGGAAAACTCTTCATTAGTTAATGGTACTACAATTTCTGCTGGGTCCATTCCTGTCAATTGATGATGTTTTAATTTTCCTTTTAGAATCAAATCAGAGATCTTTTCCATATAAGTTTTAAATTTATTACTCAGTTTACATGGTAGAAATATCCATTCCAATATAATATCTTCCCCCTGCATCAAAATCCCTGTGGGGGGATTGTCTAGAAGGGAATATGAATAAAATACAGTTAAGTACTGGATTCACATGATTCACATGTGCTTCTTGTATTTTCTTTCCTGCTGGAGCCAATCCCTTCTCAGATTCAGCTGATTTCTCTTGGACTATTTAAGTCCTTGTCCCCTTTTAGGGTATAAGCCAAATTTATTAGTCCATCTTTAGGTATTCCAATGATAGCCTGTAAGTTGGAAATGCTTCCTAACAACTTTTGAAAATCATTAAGAGTTTGGAATCAATCTCTCCTGAGTTCTACCTTTTGGGGTCTAATTTTTTTGGAGATCTATCTTTTGTCCTAATTAATTAATAGAATTTCCTGTTTGTATATTTTTGGAAGCAATTTGTAGTCCCCAGCGAGGCAAAACTTTCTTTACTTCTTCAAACATGCTCTCCAAGGTACTAACTTTCGATCAGCTAATAAGATATCATCCATATAATGATAAATTATAGATTGTGGAAATTTCACATGAATTATTTCCAATGGTTTTTGCACAAAATATTGGCACAGGGTAGGGCTATTTAATACTCCCTGTGGGAGGACCTTCTATTGATATATCTTGATTGGGTGGGAATTATTATAATTAGGTACTGTGAGGCAAATTTTTCTCTATCCTTTTCTTGTCAAGGTATGGTAAACAAACAGTCTTTTAAGTCAATAACTACAATAGGTCATTCTTCGGATAACAGAGAGGGCAAGGACATCCTGTTCTGTAGAGAGCACATAGACTTAATTACTTTACTAATGGCTCTTAGCTCTGTCAGCAATCTCCAATTTCCAGATTTCTTTTTAAAAACAAATACAGGAGAATTCCAAGGGCTGATAGATTCTTCAATGTATTGAGCATATAACTGCTTTTGAACCAGTGGTTCTAAAGCTTGTAGTTTATATTTTGTCAAAGTCCGTTGTCCAACTCAGACAGTTTCTCAGTTAGCCATTTTAAAGGTAAGGCTGTTGGTACTTTTGAGAGTTCAACAGCACTTGTGCTCTGTTTATGTACTGCCTGAATGCTTGGTGGCTTTTTTTATAGTACCTTATAATGTTTTTCATAGATACATGAATTGGTCTGTATTCCATTTCTGAGAATGTAGGAATTTTAATCTGGATATTCCACTGCTATAACAGATCTCGGCCCCAAAGATTCACCACTACATTTGCCACATATGTCTTCAAACTTCCTCTCTGTCCTTTTGGCCCTATGTACTTAACCCATCTTGAACTTTGTTTTACCTGAGATAGGGATCCAGTACCTAGAAATTGGACATCTTGGAGAGGTCAATTCGGATGCCATGATTTTGGTGTAATTATAGTCACATCCATACCTGTGTCTTCCAGGCCCTCTAGAACAATGCCATTAATTTGTACTCTAAGCTTCTGTCTTTGTCCATTTATAGAAGTCTGCCAAATTATTCATTTTATGGTGTTTTTGGAATTTTTGATCCATCAGAGTTATTCTATCATCTAGTGCAGTATCATTCTTGATATTAGACATTGGGTTATTTAATTGTCCTAGAGAGGAATTTCCTCCCAGTGGCTGGAAATGTTTAGACCATGTTTGGTTTGTGGGCCTGAGTGAGGCCCCTTGACTATTTCCTGCCAGTAAAAGGTTGCCTTGTATATCTATTGATGTGCATTCATTGGTCCAATGTTGGCCTTTGCCATATCTTCTGCATAATCCAGAAAGTTAGGGGTCTCCTTTTTGGTTATTGCTATGAGGAGTATTGCTTCTAGGAGCACCTCATGTACACTTTGTTCTCATATGACCTTGTGTTTCACAGTTAAAACATTTGGTACCACAAGGCTTCCTTCAATCTCTGGAAATACCCTCTCTTATCCAAGCCTCATTACCATGTTTAAGAGGCTAAACACCATTTGTAAATTAATGCATTCCTTCAAACATGCTGACCTAACCTTTAAAGGTGTAAGTATTCTTTTTCATTCTGTATTAGCATTGATAAAAGCCAAGAATTCAGTTAATACTTGCCTTAGTGCTTGGTCTGATACTACCTTGTGTATATCCGTGGTCAGCCTTTGTAAAAAAAATCAGTAGGGTTCTTGTGGACCTTGGAAAATTTTTGTATATAGCTCAGTTTTTTTCCCTGGTTCTGGAATTTTTTTCCCAAGCATTTAGAGCTGCTGTACAGCATAGGGATATTTTATGCTCATCAAAAGTAGCTTGTACATTTCTATCAGTGAAACGTCCCTCACCAAGAATTTGATCTTGGGAGATCTCAAAACCTCTGATCTTACCTTGCTGTTACAGGATCTTGGCTTTCTCTCTCAACCAGTTTTTCCATTGTAACTGCTGGCTATACTGTAAAACTGCTGAGATGAACTGATTCCAGTCATCTGGTATGATTCTATTTGTAGAAGACCACATATTTGACATCTGTTTTACATATGTTGAGTGTATAACATAGGTGACCACCACTTCCTTAATGTTTTTTTAAATCTCTCATAAGAATAAGTTGCAAAATATATTCTACTTATTGTTTATGATGTTTATCATATGCTGACTTTTCATGGATGGTGACACTGTATAAGAGACAACTTCTAATGTTATTACTTGTATGGCCTTGCCTTTCTGTTTATTATTTTCTTTGTCATCTTTACTGAGAGTTTATTCTAGAGCTTGAAATTGAGCAACCACAGTCTGTTGCAGCATTTCAACCTCCTCTATTGTAAAGGACTCTAGAGATTTTATGCACTCATACAACTTTTTATGTTTTTCTGAAACATATGATTCCATAGACTTTATTTTATCAATTAGTGATAATTTTTCTTCCTTACAAATTATCTGAATAGCATTAACACTGCTCTGAAGAGATATTGTTTTATCCATTAAATATTCATATTTATTATCAATAAAATTAAATATGGTTGTACAGTTATTATTAATGGACTGAAGTTCTTGTGGTAAGTTAGCAGATTCCAAAGAAAGAATCTTTTTAAGTCTTCACTACTACCTTGTAAAGCCTGTATCAGTCACATTAATTTCTCATTTTTGGTGTTATGATTAAGTCAGTTTTTCAATATATGTGATTTATTATGCTAAATGCCACAATAGTGAATATTATATATGTCCCAGGAAGGTCATATATGTCCTGTAAAAATTCATTCATAATGCAAGGAAAAAATTTTTTTAAATTCTTGAGATGAAATATTTTCTGTCTTTTTTTGAGAAATATTCAAAATTTGTAGAGAATTTTTTATTAATTTGTTTATTAATCAGTATATGTATATATTATTAAGAAAATTTCTATTTCATTTTACATACCAACTGCAGATCCTCTCTCCTCCCTCCTCCCACCCCCCAGCCTTTCCCCCATCCCTTTCCCCATTCCCATCTCTTCCAAAGCAAGGACACCCATAAGGAGTCTGCAGAGTCTGATACACTCAGTTGAGGCAGGTCAAAGCCCCTCCCCCTGCGTCAAGGCTGTGCAAGGTGTCCCACCATAAGTAGTGGGCTCCAAAAAGTCTGCTCATGCCCTAGGGATGGATCCTGATCCCACTGTCAAGGGGCCCCTCAAGGAGATCAAACTACATAACTATCTCATCTATGCAGGGGACCTACTCCAGTTCCATGAAGGCTCCACAGCTATTGGTTTAAATTTCATGAGTTCCCATTAGTTTGGTTTGGTTGTCTCTGTAGGTTTTCCCATCATGATCTTGATGCCCTTGTTCATAGAATCCCTCTACTTTCTCTTTGACTGGACTCCTGGAGATTGGCCTGGTGCTTGGCTGTGGATCTCTGCATCAGCTTCCATCAGTTACTGGATGAAGGCTCTATGATGACAGTTAAGATATTCACTAATCTGATTACTGCAGTAGGCTAGTTCAGGCACCCTCTCTGCTATTGCTAGTAGTATCACCCTAAGTGAGGTAACCCAGAAGGACAAACATGGCATGTACTCACTCATAAGTGGATACTAGATGAAAGGCAAAGGATAACCAGACTACAACCCACAGCTCCAGAGAGGCTAACTAGTAAAGAGAACCCTAAGAGGGACACATAGATTGCCCTGGGAAGGGGAAATGGATGAGATCTCCATGAGTAGACTGGAGGTGATGGGGGCAATGGAGGGTAGGGGTGGGCTATGAGAACATAAGGGAATGGGATGGTCAAGCGGGAACAGGGACAAAGTGGAAGAGCAATGAAAGAGATACCATGATAGAGGGAGACATCATGGGGATAGGGAGAAACCAGTTGGGTGCTAGGGAAGTTTTCAGGAACCCACAAGGATGACCCCACCTTAATCAGTTTTTAAGGTGTAAAATTATCGAGTAATTTTACCTTAGATGAATCCTTGAAGGCTGTTGTCCCACTTCTCCTTATGTTCTTTTGGGTGTAGTAGCACTGTTCAGCCAGCAGGTGTCATAGGTGCAGCACTGAAGCAGATCTTTAAAGCATGTTCAGAAGACCTGCCTTGACCTCTACTGGGCTTAAAGGAGCTATCAAACAAATCCTACTGGTGTGCGCCACAACTAGCTGTGTGTGTATGGGATGAGAGATGCAGCCGCAGGCCATACTCAGCTGTGGGGGACAGACTCAGTCTGCCACATAGTTGCATGGTGGATCCTGTGTGTGTGGGACCTGGGGAAGACTCCACACGGCTAGTGGAGCCATAGGTGGGCAGGCACAAGCCTGCAGGAGAAAGTAAAGCTGCTGCGCAATGAGTTCTCAGTCTCTTCTCAAGCTAGCACACACTAGGTGTACTCAACGGCTCCACAGAGTTTGTAAGCTGCGTGGGGAAACAACATGGACCAGAGGTGACCTGTAAGCACTGGTACCCATGCAATAGCTCAAAATAGGGAATGAATGCAAGTCTTCCATGGTGTGAGGGTGACTTGGAAAGGAAAAGGAAGGGAGTGATGTGTGTGTAGTTAGAAAGCAAGGAGTCTGTGCGGCAGAACACACAAGCTGCTCAAGCTCCTACCTTGGGGAATTGGGCACCAGATAATGTGATTATATTGCTAGCAATCCATGGAACCTGCTTAATGAGCAAAAGAATTTATTTTGGGGTTAACTCAGAAGACAGAATAAAGGAATTTGTTGCAGGATCCTGGAAGGGTGAGGCCCGGTCCAACTCAGTTGTCTGGCGAGCTCTGCCCTGGGCTGTACCATCATCCAAAACTACGAGGTAGTGAAGAAGGAGAGCATATGTGAATCCCCTGTCTTACGGGTCACCCAGCGACTATTCCCCAGGGGCATGTACCTCTAGGTCATAGGCAGGTGTAACAACTACCACCTCACTAGGGGAGGTATCCATCCAGTACATGAATGTGTTAAACATTTTATTGTATCTCTTTCATGGTTATATAGGTATCCAAGTAAATGACCATTTGCTTTTCTTGAGAAAACCAAAAGAAATTATGATAGAATATGTATTTGTTTTTATCTTGTCTGTCTGAATGAGTGGCATTTCTACCTTGCTCAGTGTGGAATTTTTTGTTGTTGTTATTTTTATATCCTTATAAGACTCATCCTAAATGTTTTCAGGGTTCTTTCTAGGATGCTAGGTCTGTATTTCGCATGAGTGCTTCTGTATAAATATGTGTTAGAATTCCTAGCCACTCCCCTAGCTACATGACCACGCATGTGCTGGCAAGATGCTTAATCATCCCAGGGCCTTACATCCTACATAATCCATGCACTGCGTGATCATATAATCTATGCGCATATGTGGCATAGCTATGTAAGTCCATATGTGCGTGTGTGGGAGAATCCATAAAATTGGGTCCCACTTATCCTTCCCCCATCTTTCTGCATGGTCATTCCCCACAGGCCTATCTATGCACAGCCCTTCTGTTCCCTTCCTTTAATAAACTCTTACAGTGGGTTTTGTTGTACCCTGTAGCTTTTCTTGCACAGTAAAGAGGGCTGCCTAATGAATAACATTGCACCACTTAATAAATAATAATATCTTCTATACAACTTGCTCTGATTCTCTCCAATTCTCCCTGATACAATATTTTGAGAGAGCAGTTCCATGAACACTGACCAAGCTGGTTGGTTTATTCTAAATCCAGCAGCTGCTTTGCACTTAAGTCCATTCTTTCCTCAGGACCCAGACAAGTAGTATGAGGGCATAATCTCACTATTGGACTATTTACCAGTGAGAGAGGTACATGTAGGCAGATCCTGGGGTTGCACATGCCCCTTGTAGAGGAATGCCTTTGTGATATCTTTTAGAAGGGAGAGAACATTTGTGGAAAAGACTGAGGTATATCCACAAATGCAGAAGTCTTAGGTAAAGTCTATTCCAGATTTGCAGATATACAATTCTAGATATTTACCTCCTATAATATGGTACTTATTCTTTTTTATTTAGACACCTGGCTTTTACATCATAGATAAGGTTGAAGATTTAAGCTTCCTTGGAAATCTGTTGCTTAGATGATTAATTTCTAGTCTTATGTCACTTTCTCTTGATGGGTGATGGTGCTCTGTATGTTGTGAATGTTTTGCTCTGATTGGTTGATAAATAAAATGCTGATTGGCCAGAAGCCATGCTGGAAGTATAGGCGGGATAAGCAGATAAGGAGAATTCTGGGAAGAGGAAGGCTGAGTCAGGAGACACCAGCCCGCCATCCAGGGAGCAGCATATAATGGCACACAGGTAAAGCCATGGACCATGTGGTGACATATAGATTAACAGAAATGGGCTGATTTTAAGTGTAAGGGCTAGTCAGTAGTTAGCCTGAACTAATGGCCAAGCAGTTTTAATTAATGTAAGCCTCTGTGGGCTTACTTGGGGCATGCGAGTGGGAGAGATTTATCCCGACTGCGAGCCAACCAGGACACAGGAAAACTTTTAGCTACAAAGAAAACTTTCAGATACATTCTCTGCTCCCCAAATGCAGGAGACAAAACCCTATTTTTTTGTTTATGAGAGAGTCCCTCTAGTCTTCACATTTGTCTTGTAATTGCTGATTAATACTCATTATCTTTGGTTACATTACTGCAAAGCATCAATCATACTTTATAAAGCCCCCTCTTTATATTCTTACTAGTGAATTGCCTTCTAAGTGTATCATATCCCAGTTGCACATGTAAAAATCTTAACAATGAACTGTTCTATTTACAGTGATTCTTCTGCTTCCTCTCTCCAGTGAAGAGACAGTGCCAGGTACATGGCAGATGGTCCAGCTTTAGGATGCCATACTATTGTTTGCTTTCTCAGACTACTTGACACCAAGCTTAGCAGTCTGAGTTATTTTTTTCTTTTTTTTAAATTTTATTTTACAATAAAATTTAATTCTACATATCAGCCGTGGATTCCCTTGTTCTCCCCCCCTCCCACCCCCTCCCCTCCCTCCCAGCCTACCCCCCCATTCCCATCTCCTCCAGGGCAAAGACTCCCCCGAGAATTGAGATCAACCTGGTAGACTCAGTCCAAGCAGGTCCAGTCCCCTCCTCCAAGCCTGAGCCAAGCGTCCTTGCATAAGCCTCAGGTTTCAAACAGCCAATTCATGCACTAAGCATAGGACCCAGTCCCACTGCCTGGATGCCTCCCAAACAGATCAAGCCAATCAACTGTCTCATCTATTCAGAGGGCCTGATCCAGTTGGGGGCTCCTCAGCCATTGGTTCATAGTCCATGTGTTTCCATTTGTTTGGCTATTTGTCCCTGTGCTTTATCCAACCTTGGTCTCAACAATTCTCACTCATATAAACCCTCCTCTTTCTCGCCAATTGGACTCCTGGAGCTCCACCCGGGGCCTGGCCATGGATCTCTGCATCCAGTTCCCTCAGTCATTGGAAGGGGTTTCTAGCACGACAGTTAGGGTGTTTGGCCATCCTATCACCAGAGTAGGTGAGTTTGGGCTTTCTCTTGACCATTGCCAGCAGTCTATTGTGGGGGCATCTTTGTGGATTTCTGTGGGCATGTATAGCACTTTGCTTCTTCCTATTCTCATGTGGTCTTCATTTACCATGGTCTACTGTAGCTAGAGTTTTCCCGCCTGGCCCACAGTCAGGACAAATCTCTCTCACCTGCCAGTCCCACAGCCGCTCAGACCCAACCAAGTAAACACAGAGACTTATATTGCTTACAAACTGTATGGCCATGGCAGGCTTCTTACTAACTGTTCTTATAGCTTAAATTAATCCATTTCCATAAATCTATACCTTGCCAGGTGGCTCGTGGCATACCGGCACCTTGATATGCTGCTTGTCCTGGCGGCGGCTGGCTGTGACTCCTTCTACCTTCCTGTTCTTTTCTCCTCTCTGTTAGTCCCGCCTATACTTCCAGCCTAGCCACTGGCCAATCAATGTTTTATTTATTGGCCAATTGAAGTAATTTGACATACAAACCATCCTACATCAGTCTACTATTCTTTGTTCTCCCTCTCTGCTTTTGATCCAGCTGAGATCTTCCACTCCCCCAAGCTGTCTTTCCTTCTACCCTTGCCCTTCATTACCCCCACACACATCTAGGCTGTTCATGTAGATCTCATCCTTTTCTCTGTCATTGGGCGATCCCCCTATCTTTCATGGGGTACTGTTTTCCAGGTAG
>CABHPH010119949.1:0-14917 GCA_902168325.1 Peromyscus nudipes
GGGTGGGTAGGGAAATGCCTTGATTATGATTTAGAAGGAGACATTTGCAAACAGAGAGTAGTTCTAAGCTTCCACATGTCCATAAATGAGATGCAAATGTCAGTATTCAGAAGCCTTCCTAGTGACAATTGTGAGTCACTGAGTTGGCAGTTTATGAAAATTATGTCACTAACTATTTTGGTTGTTCATAAATAGACTAAAACATACTGAGAAATTAATATAATTTCACTTTTTTAATAAGACTGATTGGTAATGTGAAGGAATATTTCTCAATATTCTACATAGTCTTGGGAAATCTTTCAAAGGGAAATTAAACTATTTATGAAAATACCCCTTAAGAATAATTTCCTCAGAAGCATTTATACATACAGAGAGATGCTGAAATAAGTATTAAGAACATATAGTCTTGACGCCTTCACTGTTTTTTTCTTGTTTCCCAAGTTCTTTCAACTATTAAAAATGATGGACCATAATCCCAATGATACATCATCTGTCATTTGACCAAAAGGAAAGTGATGTATAAAGTTGCTCAAAATGAGTTTTGTAAATCACCTTCTGCCTATATATGCTCAGTCTTCCTAAAGTTAATTATCAGTAATTGCCAAGTTTTATTTACATTAATAAATGTCATACTGTTGAAGGATTTATTGACTCCCTATAGCAATTCAGTCATAAAAAATGCATTTTACATTTTAATTCAATACAATTTTATTTAAAATGTGGTATGTATAAATCTTTTTATTTCATATTATCATCTTTAAGTGTTGAGTGAATATAAGAATGATTTATATTAAATTAGAATAGAAAAAATTTAAAATTATCTCCTGTATTAAAAACTCCTTATGCTTTTGTTTTGTGCCAACTGTTTGTTCTTAGTGGGATGTTTCATAATATATAATCTACATAAGCCAATTGCTACATAACATTTAAATTCAAATGCATTCTACCATCAACCGTTTCAAAGGCTGTCACTCAAAGGCTTCAAATTATCCTGAAAATATAATATGAAAATATAGAGCTGTACTTTGAATTGAAATCTGATGATGTCAATCACAGTGGGCATTTAAGTAGTCCTTATGGAATTCTTTTATTTTATGTGAAGAACTTTAAACTTTCGACAATATAGCACACTATCTTCTGAATTTACATTAGATTTCCCTACATGATTGTAAATACTCCTTTTAAAACATAATTTACATTCATATTGTTTTTTAAAAGAATATAAAATTAGGAATACTATAAAAAATCAAGTAGAAAACATACAACTCTGGGCACAAAATGTCACAGAAAAAGTAGAAATGAAGAGATTCGGCTGACAATGGAGTAGCAGTCAAGGTGACACAGGCATTATTGTAAGCAAATTTATCTAATATAGTCAATAAATAAATTCAAAGGCAAAATTGCCTCATAATAAACATTGTGAGGAAGATATAGGAAGGTGCCATATATAGATAATATGATGCTAGGCCATAAATGAAAGTTAACTAATGTCAAGATAATAATTTTTAGGGGTTTCCAGGTAAATAAATGTCTTGAAATGCGAGCAGTCGTAAATGGTTCAGTGTCCAAGACAAGTTGAACAATCAAGGCATGGTTCAGACCACATCTCCAAAAATGGAGATCACATATTGTTTTGTAAGTACTTTACCAAAAAATACACAATCAGCATCCTTTCATCTTCTAGATTTCATGTTAAAATCAGCTTTTTTTCCCCTTTATTTTATTAAGAAAATTTTTTTCATTCATTTTACACACCAATCAAAGGTGCCCCTCTTCCCTCCTCCCTCTCCCACAGCCTCCCCTCCCAAGCCATCTCCCACTCCTTTCCACAAGAAGGCAAGGCCTCCCATGAAGAGGCACATCCAGTAGAGGCAAGTCCAAGCCCTTCCCCCTGCCTCAAGGCTGCATGAGGTTCCCATCACAGGTAGTGGGCTCCACAAAGCCTGCTCATGCACCAGAGATGGATTCTGATCATACAGCCTCCCAAGCAGATCAAGCTACACAACTGTCTCACCACAAAAAGGGCCTAGTCCAGTCCCATGTAGGCTCCACAGCCATTGATCCAACTGTCACGAGTTCTCTCTAGTTTGGTTTGGTCGTCCCTGCATGTTTCCCCATCATGATCCTGATGCACTTGATCATGGAATCCCTCTTCTCTCTCTTTGACTGGACTCCTGGAGCTCTGTTTAGTGATTGGCTGTGGATCTCTGCATCTGCTTCCATCAGTCATTGGAGAAAAGCTCTGTGATGACAGGGTATTCACCTATCTGATCACTAGGGCAAGCCAATTCAGTTCAGGTACCCTCTCTACTATTGCTAGTAGCCCAGGCTGAGGTCATCCTTGGGAATTCATGGCAACTTCCCTAGCACCGGGTTTCTTTCTATCCCTATAATGTCTCTCTCTATCATGGTATCTCTTTCATTGCATTCTCCTTCCCTCCCTGTTCCAGTTCAACCATCCCACTCCCTTATGCTCTCCCCTATCCCCTACTCTCCATTGCCCACCCCTCATCCCCAGTTTACTCATGGAGATTTCATCTATTTCCTCTTCCCAGGGCATTCTATTTGTTACAGATTCAAAAAACAGCTAGGAACGTAGGCAGGTAGGAAATGCAGTTAGAAATAATTTTAATGGTCTAAGCACAAAGAGGAAAGTAATACATAGGAGCAACAAGGGATATGGTGTAGAGTAACAGTATAATTTATGAAATGCCTACATCTAAGTAGAATTTTAGTTACTAAGGTTCTAAAATGCCATGCACATTTTGCATTCAATAGCGTAACCTTCATATCTTAATTTATGAAGGAGATACTGCATATAAAAGGTGAACTTTTTACCTGCTTATTTCTACTGCTATCCCAATAAACTAACCAAAGTTCCTTGCTGTGGGAGGGTCTGTATGTCAAACATGTTGCTTATTGGTCAATAAATAAAACGCTGATTGGCCAGTGGTCAGGCAGGAAGAAGTATAGGCGGGACAAGGAAGAGAGAATTCTGGGAAGTGGAAGGCTGAGGAGACACTGCCAGCCGCCACCATGACAAACAGCATGTGAAGATGCCGGTAAGCCACAAGCCATGTGGCAAGGTATAGATTTATAGAAATGGATTAATCTAAGATATAAGAACAGTTAGCAAGAAGCCTGCCACGGCCATACAGTTTGTAAGCAATATAAGTCTCTGTGTTTACTTGGTTGGGTCTGAGCAGCTGTAGGACTGGTGGGTGAGAGAGATTTGTCCTGACTGTGGGCCCGGTAGGAAAACTCTAGCTACAGTTCCTGACTTACTGTACCCTCCACAACAGTGAACAAATGCACCCAAGTTTTGTAAATTGTGTGATTATTTTAAGGATGCTTTTTGTAAGAAATAATAATTAAATGGGAATGTTGTAGCTAAAAGCAAAATAGTATAAATAGGACATTACCACTGGTACATTGCATGTTGTGGGAGGTGATGGATTTTGAAGCTTTCTTGAAGTTCTACTTTCTTTACCTACCCTTTCTTACCTACTCCTACACATGCAGGAGTGTGTCATCCGTTTCTCAACTGTATTTGGGTCCAATGAAGTTGACATTGGCTTTCATGCTGGGACAATCCTTACTATCAAGTTACCAGTCTTTATTTTCAAAATCAAAACAATTTTCTCTTGTTGAAAAGAAGAAATTAGGAACAAAGCAGGAATGCAATTTTGTATAGGTCACATCCCAAGCTAATTGGATATCTGGTAACAGGATCATAACAAGTGATCCTTGAAAGCCGTCACCAGAAGAGCATGTTCTTTTCAGAATCAACCTAATAATTCTCCAAATGGCATATATTATTAGCTCTTACAACTTTGCCTTTGTGTTCAGTCAAGATGAGATTTACATGCAAGCAAATACATGCACTTTATTAGAGAAGAGCACTGAGTTTACAGAAACAGCTTATCACCACAATCAATTGTGGGATTATTTTAAACAACAAAATATTTTGTGTTGTCAATCTGCTACCCGTTCTTCCTCTTCAGCGTTCTTAGACTATTCCAGTGTACTTTATGTAAATATAAATTAGTTTTGCTTTTACTGTATTTCCTTTTACCCCTCTTTGTTCAGCTGTCTTACTTCAAAAGATTGCTTTTGATATTAATTCTTACTATTATGGATAATTGATATACTGTTTTTTATTGAATAATTGATTTCTCATACGTGATGATAATTTTCTGTGTATCCAATTATAGTAAACATTGAAATTTTTCTATGTTCAAGCTTCATAAGTAATTGTTTTCTTTTTGTAAAGTAGACTTAAATATGTATCCTATTATTAATTGAATCATTTCTCTCCTCAGTATTGAATTGCAAGTTCTTTTGTATATTATTGGAAAATTCCTTTGTTGGATATATACATTTGAATATTTTCTTCTGATTTGTAACTTGCTTCCAACTTTTGGAAAAGTAGCTTTTAAATAGCAGACCATCATGATGATAACCAGTAAGACAATTTCTATTTTGTAGTTCATTCTATTACATATTTCTTAGTTATATCTAAGAAACATGTCCTAATGAATTATGTAATGATTTTCTTTTATAACTTCACTTCTAAAGATAATATTTTTATTTTAAAATTTCTGTGTATTATTTTTTATGATAACGGTGTATAGGATTTCAAGAACGGTAAATATCATTTTAAGAATGTGCAGCTGTTCTTGGGTCTTTTTTGAAATACTATATTTTCAACCACTATATTTTCATGATGCCTTTGCTGGAAACCAAACAACCATATATTTGTTTCTAACTGCTAAGTTTTGCTAATCTCTATGTGTATCCTTACACCAGTACCAAACTACAGCTATGACTCCAACTTTGGATGTATCTTGAAATCATGCACATCAATTAATGTTTCAAGTTTGTCCTATCTCAAAATCTTCCATGTCCCACGAGTTAATTGTGTGGTTGCAAGAAAGTTTGTCACCTCATTTAATTATACATAGCATTCTGTGATTGTAATTCAACCACATTGAAACTATAAGTCAGCTTTTGGGAGAACTCACAACTTAAAGATAGCGAAACTTTCAGTAAAATTACTCAAATCTCTAGTTTTTCTTTCACTTCTCACAGCAAAAGAATTGTCAATGCATATAATTGAAATATTTATCATGGATATTTTACTAAAATTGTCTTTCACACTTTACTGTCTTTGAAGCCATTGCATTAAATTTTTGCTTTATTTACTGTAACATACATAAATGAAATATTTTACATATTGAGTTTGTATATTGTGTCCTTGTTAAAGGTCCTGCATAACACTGGTTATTTTTTTTTGCCCATGTGTATTATTATGAACACATTGACCTTTGCTTTCCAATTTCTACATACTTCTTTCTCTGTGAGCTGTGAAATTTCATATTCAGAAGATTGTTGGAAGCTGTAGAAAGCTTGTGCCTTTGCAGTTTTCACAATTTCATAATAAAATCATTAAGCTACTAACTGGTAAATATGCCTACCAGAGAGACAGTGTGCATATCATTGTTAAGGTCAAATCCACACTTATTTGCAGAAATTGTCACTGAGAAGTAAGATTACAGAGATTAACATCCCTTTTTACCCTTATTTTACTAATACAGTAAATTAATTTTTTAAGGTAAATCAAATTTGATCCTTATTGCAAAATATAAATATTGATTTTTGTCTAAACTATTTTCATTTATTTATATTACTTTATCTGAAGTAGTATGCTACCCATTCATAAGAAATATGATCCTACAATTTAATTTTTCCATAATAAATTTATCAATTTTGTCATAAATAAACACTAGATTTAAAAAAACCATCTTTAAGGTTTTTCTGTCCTCTAATATTCTGGAAGAGTTTGTTTAAGACTGAAACAATTCACCATGTAACTCATCTGGACCTAAATATAACTTTGCAGTTAGGTTTTAACTACGTGTTTCATTTCCTCGGTTGATATAAGTCTACTCAAGCTTTCTGTGTCTTTTTAAGTCTTTTTAACAAGTTTTACCAAAGTAATTGTCTATTTCAGCTCAAGTGGCAACTTTATTGGCTTCAAGCTCCCCATATTTTCTTCTGCTCTTGTGATATCTTCAATGCTTTTAGTAATGTTTTCTGTTTTGTTGTTGGTATTAATGCATTATGGCTTTTCTTATTTCTGCTTATTCTCTCTTTTCCAAACCTCCCTCCCCACTTATCAATACTGTGGACTTCACTAGCTTCTTCTAGATTGTACCCCACATCCATTACACATGTTATCCAGGAACTCACACCCAGATATTGTAACTGAAGGTCCCACAGTTTTTGCCACCAATGGTTGTACATTCCTAAACTATTATTCCCTTCCTTCACATATGTTTCATAGCCACCCCAGATGCCATGACAAATTCCCCACCCAAGCTTGCAACACCATCTTTGCAATACCGGTTCTCAAATCACAGTGTGAGTCATTACAACTGCGCTTTCGCTTGTATCCTGCCCTGATTTCAAGCTTGTGAACACTCCCTGTTCAGGCCCCACAGTTGCCTATGTGAAAGTAGCCAACTTGAGTCTCAAGATCTTTCCATACTGCTATGCTTATACCCACAGTGGACACTGCAGTTGTCCACACACACACACACACACACACACACACACACACACACACACACACACACAGTTAGACTTGCACTGACATGTATCAGTAAACACGCATACAGTCTCATGACTGTCCCTTATAGGCATCAGGCCAATATAACTGTACTTGTATGTACTATATAATTCTACCATCCCACATATAGGTGCATACATACTTAAAAGTCTACATAGTAATGTAAGATTTCCTCCAGTCCTAGTTCCAAAGGCCAGTTATTGATACTAAATACTGCATCTATTTGAGCCAATGGGACATCATCCATCCCTAGACTTAGATCCACCATCTCCCTCCACACATACTCTTGCTGCCCTGTGTCAATAGACTTAGTGCCACAGCATATTTCTAGTCACCCTCCTCTTTTGCATGGTCTTGACTTACTGAAGCGATTTATAAAGTCTGGAAGAATCACTTGCCTCTTCAATGTGTGGACGTCTATGCAAGTCTATACAATGCACAGATTCTCTGGGAATACTACAATATGATAAATACAACATAAATACCTATATTTGGTGATATATGTTGTGCATATATAAGACTGCATTCCTACTTTATATATCATCTACCATTTATCTGCCATCTATCATCTACATATCCAGCTATCTTACTTATTTCATAAGAAAACCTTAAATGAAACTGAGGTGGTAAAAATATGTTTGACAAGGCATTTAAAAAATGTCCTTAAGTTTCCAATTCTCTCACCTAAAATCAATTAAACCAGTAAGATTAGATGATGAGGAAATAATGAATGAGAAGAATGTTTCAATCACTTCTGTATGTATAGTTAAAGAACATTAAACTTCAAGACTGAATATTAAGATAGAAGGACCTTGAAGTAAAGGTCTACCAGTGTACTCTTTCTAATTATTATTATTATTATTATTATTATTATTATTATTATTATTATTATTAACAGTAGTAGTAGTAGTAGTTGCTGTTGTTGTTGTTTTGTGTGTCTGTGTGTGTGCATGAGAGAGAGAGAGAGAGAGAGAGAGAACACAAATGCAGGCATGTGTTTGTGATGAAAATGGAAAGATGATTATAAAGAATAAGGAAGAGAGGAACAAGTAGAGAAGGAAGAAGGGAAGGAGGAAAAGAATTTGTCTAAGATGAAAACAAGAAATAAGAAAGACAATAAAATACATCATACCTGAAAGCAGGGCATTCTTTTGTGGGGGGGAGGGGGCCAACAAGAGATGGAAACTGTAGATCTGGAAGGACAGAGGGTGGGGCAAAGAACAATGTCCAATTACATATTAGTTCAAAAATGTCACAATGAAGCCAATGCTTTGTCTCTTAAATAATAATAATAATAATTATAATAATAAAAGTTAACTATACACCACAACTGAAGGACAAGGCTTACAAATAAAGAAGCATTTGTTGAACCTGCACAAGAACCCAAGACTTTGGATTTCTGATTCCATCCCCATCACCACACATACACAAAAAGTGACTTGATTTAGAGATGAAATCATCAAAACAAATACAGCTAGCACGTTTTTATTCTATAAATTTGGCTCTGACCAACAGACAGAGAAAGAAATGTAGTAGAATGAGGATATACAGCTGAGAGCAGCAGGTTTCCAGGAGAGGAAGAATCATTTCACAAAAAAAAAATTAGAAGAAATAAGAAAAATTGTGAAAATCTATGAACATTTCTGAAAATATTCAAATTATATTATAGGTCAAGTATTCAGTCACTTCTGGTTTTGGAGTCAAGTTACAATCAACTTCTAGGCAGGACGTTGATAAAATGGACTTGGTGACCTAGAAGTGATGATCAGTCATCATCCCCCGAGTCATTCTCCCAGGTTGGCTTAAAATCAGAATGGAGACATTAGGAAGATTGAAAGTCAGCTTAGTCCTAGAGCTGGCTCCTAAGGTTTCTAAAAATGTTAACTCAGGTAATTCCTCATTAATCCTAATTTTTGGGGGGGGATGCGAGCTCATAAAAAAAGGATAGGCAAAATATCAGAAGTGTATGACTACACAGGTTTTCAGTGGTTTGCTGAAAGGACTTTGGCTTTGAATGTAATGATTCGTGTTAGAGGGTGCGGGTAGAGGAGGAATAGGAAGACAGGTATTAAGTAACCCAACTCTACCATGCATATGCCATCATCTTCAGAAGTACTAAGAAGCATCAGTTCCTCTGATATGAAACTTTAGCCATGAAATGTTATTCATCATATGATTGGTTTTCCAGAAATTCTAAAATCTTTTGAGTTGCCAATGCATGCCCTTGATCCTGTCTATTATATCTAGCTTGAGATGTGTAGAAATTATATGCTTGATATTCATGGCTTGTCTTATGAATCATTCCAAACATAAGATTAATATAATCACTGCTTTCTATCTCTGGCCTTTCTCCAGACCTCAGAGGATTTAATTCACTTAATTAATAGAATAGTTGATATTCATAGGAAGTCTGCTTTTAAAGTCAAAATAAATGGACAAGTTGATTGTTCTGAACCTGGTCTCCAATATTATTATGATGTACTAAACATATCTTGAAAATAGAAGCACTCAAAAATATTTGAATCAAGGTAATAGACATCAAATGTTATATTAACCATATAAAATTTATGACATGCAATTTTCTTAATGATATGAGCAATAAATACTTTCTCATGATAAATAATTATAAAGAATTCTGCAGAGATACTTCTTATGTCATGAATAACTATCTATTCTCACCCATGTAGGAGTAATACTTTTATATTTATCTACCAGAAACTGTCTTTACCTTTGAAAAGTTATTGTTTTCTAAAATATATTAAGTTTTATTGAATAAATATATAGCACATAGACATATTTAAAAAGGAAAGTTAAAAGCATTTGTATAGGTCAATCAATTATTAATTTTCACCTACTGACCTTTATCTGAGCTATTGATCACTGTACATTATTTTATTTTGTATATTTACCACAATTCATTAAATTTTCCTTTATTGGTTAATGTCTACAATTTTAAGTAGCGCTTTAAAAAATATCTTGCAATATTTTCATCTTAATTTCTCATCGTTGTTTTAAGACTGTGTCTTAGAAGAAAAAAATGTATAAGAGTATTACTCAGCTGTAAAAATAAATGACATCATGAAATTTGCAAACAAATAGAGAGAACTAAAAAGAATCATCCTTAGTGAGGCAACCCAGACACAGAAAGACAAATATGATCAGTACTTTGGGGAGTTGTCATCAGAGAGGCTTCCTCTGACAGTAGATAGAAGAGGATATAGAGACGCACAGCCAGACATGTGGAGAATCTAAATCAAAGGTCTCCATCTGGGAATCCTGCAGAAGTAGGGGCAGAAAGATTGTATGAGTTAGAGGGGACAGAGGACACCAGAAGAACAAGGCCCACCAAATCAACTAAACAGGGCTCACATGAACTCACAGAGACTGGAGCAGTAAGCATGAGGCCTGCATGGGTCTGCACCGCATCCTCTACATATATGCTATGGCTGTTAGCTTGGTGTTTTGTGGAACTTTTTTTGTTTTTTTTTTTTTTTTTTTTTTTGGTTTTTCGAGACAGGGTTTCTCTGTGTAGCTTTGCGCCTTTCCTGGAACTCACTTTGGAGACCAGGCTGGCCTCGAACTCACAGAGATCCGCCTGGCTCTGCCTCCCGAGTGCTAGGATTAAAGGCGTGCGCCACCACCGCCCGGCTGTGGAACTCTTAATATGTTTTGGCTGTTAACTTGGTGTTTTTGTGGGACTCTTAATTATAGGACAGTGTGACTCTCTGACTCTCTTGCCTGCTTTTGGGACTCTTTTCCTCCTGTTGGGTTGCCTTGTGCAGCTTTGGTGTGAGGGCTTTTTCCTTGTTTTGTGGTATGGTGATACTTTATTTGTACTAAAATGTGATTTGTATGTTAATAAATAAAGTTTCCCAGGGGTCAGAGCTATTAGAGCCATAGCAAAAGCTGGGCGGTGGTGGTGCACGCCTTTAATCCCAGCACTTGGTAGGCAGAGCTAGGTAGATCTCTGTGTGTTCAAGGATACAGCCAGCATTGGAGACACACGCCTTTAATCTCAATACCAACCATAGGAGACCTGGAGGTCTGTATAGACAGGCAGTGATGAGGAGGTCAAGTGGTTGGGTTTACAACCAATGAGAAGGCAGAGCAGAAAATCTTTATAAAGACAAACACACAGGTCTCTTGGCTGAAGAGGATAGCTGCAGCAGTGACGGGTAAGGCTCTCAGCTCTGACTTCTTGGGCTTTCATCTCTGCATTGGCTCTGTGTTTCTTATTTAATAAGACGGTTACTTCTACATTGTGGTATTTTGTTTTGTTGTGTTTGGCTGTTGTCTCTTGGAGGCCTGGACTTTTCTGAAGGGAGATAGAGGAGGAGTGGATGGGGGAGAGTGGAGGTGGGTGGGACTGGGAGGAGCAGAGGGAGGAGAAACTGTGGTCAGGAGGTATGAGAGAAGGTTTTTTTTTTTTAATTTTTTCTTTTTAAAAAAGCAAAACAAAAAGAATTGGTTTTTAAGATGGGAGAAATAGTAGCCAATCTGTATTACAGCAATGATCTAATAGAAAGGAAGACAAGTAGATGCCAACGATCACAGGGAGAATCATCCCAGCCTTGCCACAGTAGGAAAGAGCAGATGGGAACACACATAAAAGTGGAAACAGTGGCATCAGCTAGGAGCATAGGTGTGCGGAACATGTGGATCAACATGTGTGACTGCTTTTACTCTTTAATGATGGAGCAAATAAGAGTCTTCAGAATGAGGAGAGTAAAGGAGACGTGGAGTTTCCAGATAAGTGAGAAAGTATGAAGTTGTCTTCTAGACAAGTGGAGGAATGAATGAACTAATAAAGCATGATTATAATATATGTAATAAATATATATATATTCTTATTATATGTGATGTAATATGTAGTAAGAATATAATTTAAAAAGCATATGGACATTTGAACTAAATCACTAGTTATTTTCCTTTTTTATAATTCTTTGAGACTTTCATACTAATATACAATAAAATAAGCTTATATCCTACCCCCATTCTCTTCTCCAAATCTTCCTTAATCCCCCTCTGCAGCCATCTCCCAAACGCATTCTCTCCCTCACTTTCCCTTGTTTTATTTTATGATCTACTAAGCCCATCTAGTGTTTCCCATGTATTCAAGGGTAGGGAGCCCTACCCTGGAGCACAGGCAGTCTACCAATGGACAGGGACCCAAAGGACGAGTCTCCCTCTCCCAACAGCTATCAACTGCCAACTATTCCTCAGCTCTGGATGAGGCCTCATGTCTTCCTCCCTTCATCAGTCATCAATGCTCTAGTTTTCCCTATCTTGCTCTTATACAGGTTGATTTATTATTTGTTTTGTCAAAGAAAAACAACTCATTATCTAGCTTTGGAAAAAGGAACTCACTTGCATAACTACCCTGTCTGTTTGGACTTACACTGACTCTACCTGTCATTTCTGGCAACAAAGAACAACATACCTGAGGCATGATAAACAGACCTGCATGCTTTCTTCCCCCTCTAACCTCCTCCTGTCGCTCCTCCTCCTCCTCCTCCTCCTCCTCCTCCTCTTTGACTCACATCTCCCCTTTCGACTTCTCCTCCCCTATTCCTCCCCCACCTCTTTCTCCTCTCCCTTCCATTAGTTTTTTTATTCTTTTTTCTTGTTATATATTTTGTTTTGATTTTTACATTTTGGAGAATATAGGCATAGGAAACAGGAAACTAAAATCCTAGGCACTGTTTGATGTGGTTATACTTTCCTCTCTGACCTAAAGAAAACTAAATTCACAGGTTAAATAACAACAGTTTTTAAAACATTGTTTGGAAGAAGGAAGGATGATAAGCTGTGTGGAAGAACATTGAATGTAAACTTATATAGTAAAAAAAAAATGTCAGTTTTCTGCTAAAATGTTCACTTCAGACTTGGGGAAGTGTTATTCCTCAATAGCGGTTATTCCAAAACAAGGATAATTTTTCATTTTGAAGTCATTCTCTAAGTTAGTAAAAACATAAATAAGATGATCTGAAACAATTGTGGTTGCTAAAATAATCATGAGTTATATTTTACAACCTTGATTTAAAAGGAGTCTCTGCTTGAAAATTGGTATGCAATAGTTAGAAGGTAAAATTTATTAGAAGACTATTAACCTACTTAATAGACTGGAATAAAGGGTAATATAGTGTCTGTGAGGTGAGTGCCATTAGAAATGAACCAACTATTTTTCTGAATCCTTGGGATGTTCATGTGTTAGAGCACTCAGATGATGGATGGTGGTGGAAAAGCATAAAACTTAGGAGATGTGCTCAATGTCTGTATGGGATGGTGTGAGCACTGGATTCTCTTCTTTATTTCCAGTCTCTTCAAATTTGGAACAATAGCTTCTGGTTTATTCTCTAAAGAAATCAAAAGCAGGTTCTGTGAATGTGAACACAGAAATATTGCAGTTGGAGATAAAATTGTGTCAGGATTAAAATAGAGTGACAAAAAGCTTTAGATACTGAATTTGGGAGCACAGGTTGACACTGCCCTTTCCTACTACAAAACAGAAACATATTAGGGTAAAGATTTTTTTTAGAGAAAATACGGAGACAAAATTCAAACAGCAATAAAATAGAAAATAATCAAGGAAATGGGTACATAAACTTTTAAGACAATATAAAGAGAAGACAGGAGAAAACAAACTATGTTAGAGAAAGCAGGAGAATCAAATTCTGTAAGAGGGACACTCTAATCTGAGTTTCTGATTGATCTGCCATGATAACAATATGAATGAAAAAAGATCTGCACTATTATAGTTAAAATCATTGCTAACTTTCAGAAATATATGAGCCAAAAATATGGATAAAACATCTTCAGATTCCTGAGGGCAGCTGGACAGATAGATGGCTTGGCCGTTGAGTGTATACTGCCCTTGTAGAAGACCCCAGTTGGTTCCCAGCACCCCTGTTTGCTGACCCAACTGCTTGTAACTCTATCTCCAGGGCATTTAATGTCTTTTTCTGGCCTGTCTGGGGACCTGAACTCATGTGCTCATGTGCACACACACACACACACACACACACACACACACACATACACACACGCGCGCGCGCACACACACACACACACGCGCGCGCACACACACGCACACGCACATGCACACACACATAACTAAGATAAAATAAATCCTTAAAAATTGCTTTTAAGTACTGTAGATGTAATTCTGAACAGTCTTACTAAATAAGAAACACAGAGCCAAATGCAGAGTTAAAAGCCCAGAGATCAGAGAGCAGCAGCCAAGGACTGAGACCACCTTCTTACCACTGGATGCCACTGCCGTCCTCTCTCTGACCCCAGATAAATTTATTAGGGTGCATGATATACTGGGGAACACAATATCACCACAAAGTACAGTAAAAAAAAAAAAAAAGAGTACTGACCATACACTGAGAAAAATCAACTGAATGTTATACTTCACCAGTAACTATAATGAAATATTGTTGAATATACAAAAAAAAAAGAAGAAAAGAAGAAAAAAAACCCTAGAACTAAATAGAGGCCCTCCTGAAAAAACTCATGTGGCTTCAAAAGAGGAAGGAATGAAATCTGAAATACAAAGGTCCTCCGGGGTCAGGGGGACAGGTGTTGCATACTTCTAAGATGCCAACTCCTCAGCTGTTAGATAAAGTAAAGATGGTACAGATTTAAGTAAGGTGACAGAGTAATCCAAGAAATACAAACTTGTGAGAAATCAACTAGCATAAGAAATGAAAAAAATTGTCCTCTAGAAAATATAATAAAAATATAACATTATTAAGAGTAACTTTTTCTGGACAGTAAAATTGAGTAGGGAAAGTACATAAAAAAAGAACATTTTTACTGGTAAATATTAAATATGTAAACACTAATATTAAAGTATTTGGGTAGTATGAAAGTTCACTTATTTTTTTCTTAAAAAAGAAATTTTTTCATTCATTTTACATACCAATCAAAGATCCCCCCTCTTACCCCCTCTTACCCCCTTCAGCCTCCCCCTCCCAACACACCCCCATCCCCCCCCCACAAGAAGGCAAGGCCTTCCATGGGGAGACACATCCAGTAGAGGCAAGTCCAAGCCCTTCCCTGTGCCTCAAGGCTGCAGGAGGTGTTCCGTCATAGGTAGTGGGCTCCACAAATCCTGCTCATGCACTAGAAATGAGTGCCTGAACTGAACTGGCTTGCCCCAGGGATCAGACCAGTGAATAGCCTAACTGTCATCACAGAGATTTTCTCCAGTGACTGATGGAAGTTCACTTCTTAAATACATCTCTTTGTATGTTCACACGTCTGTCACTGTGTACATGT
>CABHPH010119950.1:5593-23537 GCA_902168325.1 Peromyscus nudipes
GATAGATAGATAGATAGATAGATAGATAGATAGATAGATAGATAGATAGACAGATGGAAAACAGACATATATGTAGTTTGTTCTTTGTGTGGGTAAGAGCCAAGTCCAGAGTCAGGCTTTATGGCTTTATGGCCAAAGGACTAGTATAGTAGAAATACTGAAATTAGATTACATGAATTATTCAATTGTTTGCCTCGTCTCTTGTTTTGAAATGAAGTCTCTATATAGAACAGGCTGGTCTCCTAATTCTATGAACAACAAAGCACAGTTTTACATATATACTTTGTATGTTTTGAGATGGGTTTCTCTCCATGTTATCCAGGTGGGATTTGAATCAAGACCTTCTGATCTCAGTAGTTGCAATTACAGGCATCCAGGCCACTCATTATTCAAGATTTTTGTTTGTTTGTTTGAAGGACTTTCTGTGTGTGGTGCAAAGGAATGAACTCTGGACTTTGTCTACACTGGATGAGCACTCTACAACTGAGCTACATTCCAAAACTTTAGGTCTATTTTGATAAAGATAATTTTCTGTTTTAGTGTAATAAAAAAAGTCCTTTGATAAGTAGGTTTCTAAAAGCAGAGAAAACATTAGTTTCTTAAAGTTACCTACAAAAAGTAACAGCAACATTAAGCATGTATGATCAAGTTACCAATGTAATTGTTACCAAGTTATGTAACCCTGGAGAAAGAAATAATTTTTAAAAATTCTAGCACCAGAGAGATTCTTCTCTTCATTTAATTGCATAAATGCACATAACATAATGTATGAACTAAAAAATTAAAATATACCTAGATATGATTATGCTCTGGTATTAAAATGTTTGGTTGTTGGCTAGCCCTTAATGCTAATTCTGTTCTTAAGATAAGACAGGCCTTTGGTAGGATGCACTGCTACACAATGAAACAAAACTTTTTGCATTGCAACAGTGTCTTCTCTGACTAGCCTCCCCTCTTTGAGTACCAGACTTGCAATGTTTGGATGTCTGTAATGGGTTTGACCAATGATTTGGGATCCAAACAAAGCTACATTTCAACCATTGGCTGCTGGAGTGCAGTGATACACCCGAAGCTAGCACGGTTCTGCAAAGAATAACAGCTGCTTCCATCGTTCCATAGGCAAAGCACAGTAAGTGTTGATTAATGGGAGATTTATCGACAGGCTATATACCAAGGAGCCAAGAGGGGAGCCGCTTGGTCACTGCCTAATGTTTCAGTTGCTGCACCCTAATGATTTTTTATTTTCTCCAGCACATTTCCTGTATTCCCACTTTAATTCACTGCAGTAATAGATTTCCTACCAGTAACCTTTACCTCCTCTTTAGACATCCAGAGAGCTTCTTATTAGGCACTAATTCTAGATATTTTCCCTAAATTTTTTCTTGGCTTTACTTCTTCCCATTATGCCTTTTAAATAATAAATGTAATTAGTGGTTTCATAAGGCTTAATATTTAAAGTACTTTTATACTTGTTTTTTAAAAAAAAAGTCAGTTCACTGGGCGTTGGTGGCGCACGCCTTTAATCCCAGCACTCGGGAGGCAGAGCCAGGCGGATCTCTGTGAGTTCGAGGCCAGCCTGGGCTACCAAGTGAGTTCCAGGAAAGGCACAAAGCTACACAGAGAAACCCTGTCTCGAAAAACCAAAAAAAAAAAAAAAAAGTCAGTTCTTAGTGTACCTATGAATTAGGCCAGCTCGGCTCTGTCTACTCAGGCACCTTCCTGTCAAACAATAACACTTGACTGTTCCCTGTCATGAAAGACCATATTATGGGTATCCTCGGTAGACTCAGGTGTAATTTGTGAGGCCTTTCACTGTGTTTACCAGGAAGGGAGACATGCACTACACAACTGTTGAACGCATGCCACTTAGAACCAGGGACTTGGTCTTATTTTATTAAGCTTGAATATAATGCATAACATGGTTCCATACACACCTGGGCAATCCAAAGAAAATTGATGACTATGAGTAAGAGAAGTAAAATATACTCCCTCCTGAATTCAAAGTGATCACCTAATTGAGGCAAATTGCCTTCCCCAGGATTTGCTTATAATAGAAAAATGGAGCTCCTGAAAGGCTTGATGATACTGAATTGGTACCCTTTTGAACTAAATTATTCCTTCAGAGAGCAAAATGGTCTTCCTGGAAGAGGTAAATTATCTTAAACTTATGAGCTCTTTACCTCAAAGAAAAAGCACCAATTTGCTTTGGGAACTCTGTTCGTCAGTTGCCCACATCCTCCAGCACAAAGAATCTGCCACTGTAAACTATTTGTCAACTGTGGCTTACGGACTTCAAAATGCAGCTGAAGTGTTTTCCTGCTTAAAGCAGCCATATTGGAGACATATTAGAGTCATACTGGGGACAGGATGTGCTTTGCATGGGAAGTGTAGATTTAGGTAATTAAAATAGTGTCCTTGTAAGGACTGGCATTTTATGAGAGGAAGTCACTTCACTGCTGAGGGCCTAACATGGATGAGGTGAAAATAGTTGACTTTTCATTGGACTGGTTTTGAAAGCACATGCCTATAAGCCCTGCAATCAAGAGAATGATGAGGTCAAGGACAGTGTGAGCTACATGGCAAATTCCAAGTCAGCCTGCGGTACCTAGCAAGACCCTGTCAAAAGAAGAGAAGGAAAAGAAAACCACTTCTGCTAGTTGAAGTCTTTCACTGATGCCTTGCAAAATAGCAGTATGAATGCAGATACCATCCTCTCCAAAACAGTTCTTGTGAATGCTCATTAACAGCCTCCCTTCATAGTATGTGTGGAGCAACTCTGATCCAAGCAGTGCTGAAGTGGTATCTTTGTATAGACGTTCTTCAGTAGTCTTCTGTTATGGGTTTACTACCTGGATTTCTTCCTTGCATTTCAATGCTGCCCTTCTGTGTATTTCAATATGCCATCTTTCCATCTTCTTTATTATTAAGATTGTTATTGTTGCAGCTGCTGTTGTTTCAGAAATGGAGCTGGAGGAGGTCAGCAGAGGAAAATATTCTATTTATTTCTTTGTGTCCAGGGGGTGCACTTGTCCATTTAAGTGGGTATGCAGGTGTGCACATGTTTGCACATGGAAGCCAGAAGCCGAGGTTGGGAATCTCTTCCCGTCACTCCTCACCTTAGTTTTAGATACAGGGTCTCTCTCCAAACCTGGAGCTCACCTATTTGGTTACACTTGCTGGCTGGTGAGCTCCAGGGATCCTCCTGTCTCCAGCCACCTCAGTGTTAGGTGCTGGAGATCAAAACTCAGGTCCTCACGCTTGTGTGGCACACCCTTTGGCAACTGAGTTCTCTGCCCAGCCCCACTTACACTAATTTCCTTTCCACTCAGTGTTTACTAGCAGCTCTGTTGCATCCATGGTATCCGTTTGCCCTCTCTGATGTTTGTGATGAATATGAGTTAATTCTATATTAGCTGTCAATGTAATTAATGTCTGTTGGTTATTGATCAGGTTATTGAACCAAAAGGTAGCTTTAAGCAGACTGTGTGTCACTTCCCTGAAATCCTTGCCTTACTATTGTGTAATATCTGAAATGATTCTGACATCATCTCACAGAGTCTAGGTCCTTGATAGTGCTTAATTGAACTCTCCTGATTGTCTTGGTCACATCAGATTGATTCACTGGTAATAATTTCGTTGTCAGATCATCACAGCCTAGACTTTCACACAATTCTGCTACTTGGGACTGTTGATCTCAGGATTTCTATCCTTGTCCACTTCAGAACACACTCAAGAGCATCCAATCTTCCTCACAAACCCCTTCCAACCTCACAATGCACTGTACTTTGAAGACATGCACTTGGATCACATGTCAGTGAGACTTTCTTTATTTCAATAATCCCACACATCCTTCTCATCTGTAATTTTTACGTAATTAAGTGCATCTTTTACTTAAAGCACAAGAGTTTTGTAATTGTGTAACTGCAGGTTACATTTACTCCAAGGAAACTGAGTTCATGTCCTTCTCCTTTCCACTGTAAACATTTTCAATACAGTCTACTAGATAACAAAGCCTGATTCCATTGTACGTCAGGCACACTGCCTGCTTCACTGGATGATAGAGCAATACAGAAATCTACCCAGCACGTGTTGAATTCATTGGCTGACCTTTCCAAACGTAGATTTTTTTGTAATTAAACTAAAAGTGATCCAAACCTTTAAATATACAGTAGGACAATATTAGACCTATAATAACTCTACTTAGGGCTCATGCTTTAAAAAAACAAAATGCTTTTGGTCTTAAACAAATGGATTTCTCTCTCTTTCATCCAAGTTCCACTCTGTTTCTGTCTATCTCTTACTCCTGAGAGCTGAGGCAAATTAACTCTTTACAGGAAAATAGAGCAGGAGACTCTAGGAGAAAGTGGCCATTTTTTTTTCCCAAAATAACTTCTATTGATTGTAGACCTAAGTCACTAAACGGGTTTGGCTGAAGTGAGAATTGTCACAAACGGTTCCTATCACTTTCTCTTCCTCCATCCACTTCATAGCCCATCCCCAGCACACACACAGTAATTTCACAACTCTCCTCTTCTGTGTTATTCTGAGATTGATATGGGAAATGTGATCTCCTTGAAAATTAGGACCAGGTCAATTAATCTCTCTATCCTCAAGGCCTCTCACAGTGTCTGGGATATGTGTGGGCTCACTGAATAAATGTCTATAGAGGTATCAGTTAAATAATTCATCGGCTTTTAAATTTTCTGACACTCTTACACATTTCTCCAACCCCAATACTGCAATTAAGGGTAAATAGAGGTCAAAGACTTATAGCCACATGGACTCAAATCCCTTTAATGTCTATTCTATCAAAACAAGGAAGGTCATAATTCATAGAATGCTAAGAGGCACTGGTCTAGTTCAATCCTATCTTTAATATGGCATTACTATCTAAATAGAACATGTCTGCATTAATATTTCAATTAAATTATTTTTAAAATCTCAGACTTCCACTCCAGGTACTGTGGTCAATAGGTTACTGAAAAACATTTGCAATTGTTTATTGGTGCTGGCAGAAAAACGAACATAAATAGACATACTAAAATTTAGAATCATGCTTTCTCTTACAGGCTCTACATTTATCTGCCAGTACCAATAAATATCCTTCCACAGGTATCCAGGGCTCATCAGGAAAAGATTTTTAAAACATTCTCACATCGACCAGCAATAACAGACATGTGTAAGTGAAAACTAACTTTATTACAAACATAATTGCACTGAATGTCTGTAATTGGGTGGCTCTAAAAATCACCTGTTTCAATTACTTAGGGATTGTGATGGAATTTTACCTAGTGAAGACTCAGGGAGCTAACCAAATTATTTATTCTTTTAAATGATGGGTAACATGAATAAAAGTATTAGTATGTTATTTAAATCTAATTTGAAAACATGATTTACATGATGAAAATTGCTCTACTTCTTAATCAGAGTCACTCTGGTAGAACTGCTTTAATAAAAGTTTCATTTTTAAATATAATTTAGCTTTCCTATTAGAAAACGAATTCTTCTATCTCCAAATTACATATTGCCTCACATTTTAACCTTATCTCGGATCCTGAAGCTTACCTGAGATGGAATGAAAGAGGGTACGGCCCAACAACCTCATCATCTTTGGTTCATATTTCAGGTCTGCACAATTGTCAACCTCGTGTTATGCTGTTCTCTGGTTTAACACTACTACTACACAGTGATATGCCAAAAGAAAGAGGTGGAACAGAACATTTTCTAGGTTGCTACTCTTCCTGTGGATTTTCATTTATCAGAAAGCACTCAGTCTCCCTTAGCTTCTTCCTGCAAGTAAAATACTTTTCTAATCACTAATGGGGAGCCAGTGAAACATGAGAAAGATATGCAGTCATGGGGTTAAGACAGGAGATAAGCAAACTAAACAAACTGGCTTGATTTTGTTGTGTCTACATAGCTCTGGCTGTCCTGGAACTCTCTCTATATGTATACCAGGCTGGCCTCATACTTACAGAGATGTGTGGTGGTATTATGTTCCCCAAAATATTGTGCATGCTAATAAACTTATCTGGGGTCAGAGAACAGGACAGCCACAATATTAAACAGAGGTTAGGCAGTGGTAACACACGCCTTTAATCAGAGAAAGCAAGCTTTTAATCCCAGGGAGTGGTGGTAGAAAGCAGAAAGGTTTATAAGGCGTGAGGACCAGAAACTAGAGGCATTTGGCCTGGAGAGGCATTTGGCCTGGTTAGGCATTTTGGCTGGTTAAGCTTTCAGGCTTCTAGCAGCAGTTCAGCTGAGAGCCATTCGGATATGAGGACACAGAAGCTTCCAGTCTGAGGAAACAGGACCAGCTGAAGAACTGGTGAGGTGAGGTGGCTGTAGCTTGTTCTGTCTCTCTGACCATCCAGCATTTCACCACAATAACTGGCCCCGGGTTTGATTTTATTAATAAGAACTTTTAAGATTCATGCTACAGAGATGCATCTGCCTCTGCCTCCCGAATGCTGGGATTAAGGATGTGTATCACGGCTTAAAGAGACTTTTTATAATTACCCTGTAATTGAATTTTTGTTAATTCCACCCAGACAGGATGAAATTGCCCAAATTAGTGAATCAAAAATTACTGCTAGTAAAGCATAGGATCAAATTGATGAATGATCTCTGTCCTCATGGGGATGCTGAATATCTCAGAAGATCCCATTTTAAAAGCTTGCTCCCTAGGGTGGTGCTCCTGGAAAGTGTTGGAACCAATAGGAGGTATGGCTTTATGAAAGGTCCTCACATCATTGGGGACATTCTTCCAAAGGAGATTGTAACACCTTGGCCTATCTTCCTCTCTGTTTCCTTCCTGGTCATTAGTTGAGTGGTTTTGTAGGCCCACATCAATCACATGAAACAATCATGGACTGAAATCTATCCATAAATGAGATCCAGAATAAACATTTTCTCTCTATACATGAGTTATCTCATTATTTCATTACAGTAATGCAAAATTGAATAATGCAGAACTTAAAGGTCACATCATCCTGTACTATGTTCACAGTGAGGAAACTGAGGCTCAAGTTTCTTGCTCAAAGTAACAGAGATATTTTGTCCATAAATATCTCACCCTGAACTAGAACCTATGTCTGCCTATTCAAGTACCAGAACAGGACTTCTCCATCCAGGCCATCGACCTGGACATGATGAATAAACTAGAGAGCTTCAGTATAAACATTTCATTCTCACCTCCATCATCTCCAAAAACCTCACCCCAAGTGAATCCCATTTGTATATCAGCTGTCTCTTCAAGACATACTGACATTTGAATGTGATTGACAAAATATCACCATCCTCTCTATTTTTTTCTATTATCTACTACAAAGCCAACTTTTACCAAGCCTCACAGACCCTCTCTCTGCTCCCATCCCTCACCAGACACCTTCCTAACATCTGGCCAGACAGTTTGACTGCCCTATAAGACTGACAGTAAATGTCAATGTTTAGTGTCAAAATTCATAGTGACCTTTCCAAGGATATTGTTAGAAGAACTGGAAGATGATGCAGCAATTTACTTGATTAAAAATACACTTGTAATGAGTCTGAAAGAAAAGGAAGCATTTTCAAACAGGAGCATGATAAAATATAGATGCTATGGGATGATATGCAAAACTATTTAATCTTATAAATATGTCATTTTAATTCCAGCTAATGCATATGGACACTTTAAAAAATGTAAGAGAACTGGACGTTAATTGATAAACTCTGCCTCACCAAAGTAGGCCATTGCATATAGAATTCTAGGCACCATCTTGATTTTACATATTGTGTTAATGAATATATAAAAGGCCTATTTAGATTTTCATTTAGATGTTTTATTTAGGATGGAAAATTAGATTAGGTGTGTAATAAACTGCCATTGAATTATAATTACACATAAATCATTCAGAGTCAAGTTTTAAAAAGTCTTATCAGATAATATAAGCAGAATGGTAACAATAAATAATAAAACAATGAGAAGCAGCAATTGCCCTGAATCGTATATTAAATACATCAAAATTAAATGACTGTGTAACACTAAGATGGTTAAATTTCTTTCTGGGTTTGTTTTTATTCTCCTCTACTTTCTTACCTCTTCTATTTGCTCTGCCTGTATTAATAATATTCATATTTTAGGGTATCTTCCCATCCCATGACCCCATTTTCTACTATCTCCAAATAGGGGTAGGCCCCAGCTGCTGTGTATGTACCACATAACTAATAACAACCGCTTTCTCTGAGCCACAGGTGATTGGACATGTGGAAATGATTGACCTTCACTGAGCTGATTTTTCTCCTGTGCCCTCACCTAAACTATAGCTGATCAGATGAAGATAAACACTTACCTCAGGGTGTGACAATTGGATTCTTCTCCTAAGAATTTGCACTTGGAATGCAGAAATATGAAATTGGCCTCTGACATTCAGTTAAATGAAAACTCCAGAAATCCAGAAGCTATACGGAGACTATGATGTTGTATTTCCTGATATCATGAAACTCAACCTGGAAAGGGGTGGCGGTGGCTGCTCAAGTTCTCACCAGCTTCTCAGTGAGTGTTTCTAGTTACTCAGGAGGGACAAACTGTGTGGTCTACTTTGGGTTTCCTTGAGATGCTGTGTTTCTTCCAATAAATCCTTTTGTGCTTATGCTAATTTTAGTGAACTTAGGTTGTTTACAACCAAATGCACGACAACTAATACTCTTTTGGCTATTTGTTTTCTTTACTTCCTTCCTTTTCCTCATAATCATGAAAACAAACCAAGAAATTTAGAATTTCATATGCTAGGGGACACGGAGACCCTGAACTTTGCCACAGGATACCTTTATTATTGTTCTTCACACTCACTATATTTTATTTTTTTTAAAAAGGAAATGATAATCTCCAACGTAGTACATTGTCTTTATTTCTTCTCTCCTCACTAAGTTTTCCACTCATATGGACTCAAGCTCCCTGGCTTACATATTTTATTAATATTTCTAATTGCTGCAATGAACAGCACACAGTTTCATTGTGAAGACTGATTATACCGTGAAGCTGTGTTCTCTCAGCTATGTATGAGCTGAGCTGTTGCCATTCATCTTCATACTTCCAAAGTAAAGACAAAGGACTCTAGAAATGAACCACCAAGTGCTACTTTTTATTCATATATATATATATGTATATATATATATATACATATATATAATCACAGAGATTGGGGTTTGCCTTTTATACTTTGCATGCCGTGTAGATTAGTTAGGATTGGTTTTCTTTTGTTTGCGTGTTTTGTTTTTATCATTTTCACAATGAATTATAACTGATTAAATAAATACATTACTCAGTTATCAAAGATGGCTAAAGTGTGGATTTAGCTATGCTACAGATCACTAGGGCTATTATTTAATATTGCTGCTTCCATTACTGTAGCTGAAACTGATACCACTCCTAAGAAAATCAACAGCAAAGACACAGGAAAAAGCAAGGGAAGACACTGAGCACGCTGTAGGGACACTAACTACATTCTTTGGATTCTTGTGTGAGAATCATGTGATGTATTTAGGGCCATCTTTCAGGTCAGATACAGAAGATCTTGTCAGCAATGACAAAGATTTTGAGTTTCACTTCAGAAGATGGTGATAAACCATTTGAAGGGTCATGCCTAGCAAAATTTTGAGCAAAAAAGATATAACATAGCATTTTCAGAAGAGAAATGAGTTGATGGAAAGATAATTAGTTCAAGGTAGATGATGTTTGAGACTTAAGTCAAAGCTTAAGAGATCATTGAAGCAGACTAAATTTGATAAGTGCTACATTAGGACACTGGCAACAGAGGCAAATGGGAAGGGACAAAAGTCCATTCTTTGGAAATTTTCATACATGTATACACCATGTGTCATGATCATATACATTCCTAGTTCTCCCTCTCCAACTTGGCCAGGCTCTTCCAATGTATTTCTCTCTCAACTTCATATCCTCATTTTTATTTGATAACCCATTGAATCCAATTAGTGCTGCTCCTATATGTGCAGATGAGTCATCCATGGGAGCATGGGTGACCTATTTGTAGACACCCTCCCTACAAAGAAAAGTTACTCTCCCAGTTGCCATCAACTGCCAATAGTTCTTCAGCTAGCGATGAGATCTCAAAAGTTCTAGTCTACCCATTATTTAATTTTTAACTGGCCTTGGTCCCATGCAGGACTTGTGTTGGTAACCACAACTGCTGAGTTCATAAGTGCAAGAGTGATGTCATGTCCAGAGGACAGCATCTTGCACCACTCCTCCACATTCTCTGGCTCCTCCATTCTTTCCACCCCCTCTCACACGATGTTCCTAAACCTTGAAGATGGTGCAGCTGAGCACATCCAGTCACTTATGCTCAGCACATTGAAAAGTATACTTCTCTATACTAGCCACTACCTACTGAGGTAAGAAGCTTTCTTATTATTGAGGTATTTGCACACCCATGTTCATTGCCACTCTCTTCACACTAGTTAGGAAATGGGATCAACCAAGATGCCATCAAATGAGGAATGGATAATGAAATTTTGGTTCTCATATATATATATATATATTATTCAGCTGTAAAGAAAAATAAAATCATGGAATCTGAAGGGCAAATTGGATGAAACAGAAAAAACATTTTGAGAGAAGCAAGTATACCACAGATGTAACTGGGTATGAAGGAGAAGGAAATATTCAAAGGCTACAAAGAGATGTAAAGTCTATGTGGCTGAAAGAAAGGAAAGAGTAAAAATAAAGCTAATTTTAGGGAAGCATGTGAGTTTAATTTTAAGCATATTGAATTAGAGACTACATCAGGCCATCAAACTAGAAGTATCAAATGGATTAGTGAATGATGGAGAGAAGTAGGGCTGAAAATACTGATTCTAGACTCACATACACGAAGCATTGGCTACTATAGAATCTATCCTTCTAGGAGAAATTGAGCAGATGACAAAAACAGATAGTTCTGCTCTCAGAACTGACAGTCCAGATACTATATTAAAAATATGCAGTCGAAACTAGCCAATCTAGTGGAAGCACATGAACTGTGAATGAATAGCTGAGGAACCCCCATGGAACTGGACTAGGACCTCTGCATATGTGAGAAAGCTGTTTAGCTTGAACAATTTAGGGGGCCCCCAGGCAGTGAGACCTGGACCTGTCTTTAGTGCATGAGCCAGCTTTTTGGAACCTAGTGCCTGTGCTGAGACACTTTACTCAGCCTTGGTGCAAGGAGGAGGAGACTGGACCTGCCTCAGTTGAATGCACCAGGCTCTGCTGACTCTCCAGGAGAGACCTTGCCTTAGAGGAGGTGGGAATGGGGGGGTGGGTTGGGGGGGAAGGCTGGGGGGTGGGAGGAGGGAGGACAGGGAAATCTGTGATTTATATTTAAAATGAATAGTAAATCTCTTAATAAAAAGAAAAAATTGTATCATCTTTATTAATTTGTATATATGTGTGTGTATATGTCTGTCTATAAGCACACACATGCTATAAGCAAATGTGGATATCAATGCTGTGGGATGGTCTTTCTGTACACTGTGATTATGTGTTGCTGTCATTGGTTGACAAAGCTGATTTGGCCTTTAGACAGGCAGAATAAGATTGGGTGGGAAAGCCAATTAGACATATAGGGAGAAAGAGGGTGGAGTTGGGTATACTCTATCCAAACACCCAAGGAGCAAGATGTCAGAGAACCCGTAAGTCATGGGTCATGTGGTGGTGCATAGATTAATAGAAATGGGTTAATTTAAATGTAAGAGCTAGCTAGTAATAAGCCTGATCCATCAGCCAAACATTTATAATTTAAAAAAAAATATGCAGTAGAACAGTGGTGGTACACTCCTTTAATCCTAGCACTTGGGAAGCAGAGGGGGGCAGATCTCTGAGTTCAAAGTCAGCCTGTTCTACAGAGTGAGTTCCAGGACAGCCAGGGCTGCACAGAAAAACTCTGTCTCGAAAACCAAAAAACCAAAAAAAAAGGATAAATAAGGATTAAACATTTAGCCAAGTAGTGATGATGGTACACACCTTTATTCCCAGCACTTGGGGGCAGAGGCAGATATATCTCCAAGTTCGAGGCCTGCCTGGTCTACAGAGTGAGTTCCAGGAAAGCCAGAGCTACAGAGAAGCCCTGTCTTGAAAAAAACAAAAAAGGAAAAAAGTGCATAAATCAAAACAATCATTGAAGGCTTCCTGAAAGAGGTGGCTTTGTAACTGGGCTAAATAAATAACTACATGATTGATGGGTATAGTTTCTCACCATAATGATGGAGTTCAAAATAGTAATAAACACCATGTTATTTAATCTTAATAAATTCATAGTAAGGATAATGTCTCTTTCCAACCAAGAAAATGAATAGCTCATCATCATTAGTATAGACCCTGAAGATATTGGGGTAAAGAAAAGAGAATGTGGCAATATACTTAAAGAAAATTAAGCACCAGTCTGGACCATGTGATGACATTTTTTTTTCTGTCTCTTCTCAATCTCTTTTACATGATGCCATTTCTGAGAAATGACTTTAGGGCAGCATTACAGACATGCTTAACTCTCTTAGTTTGTGACATTGAAGAAGTTTGGGTTTTTTGTTTGTATGTTTATTTGTGGAAGGAGCTGCCTTAAAGCAGAAAATAAGTGACTGGAATAAAATGTCATCTACTTTTAGCAAATACTGGCAAGTGTTTACTCTGCAAATCACTCAGCTGGGCCAGGGGAAGGGAAACTAGAAGGCAACAAAACTTTGCAAGGCATAGCCCCTGCCTGCTAAGGAGCTTGTTGTCTGGTCAAGGTGATTGACCGAGCATAATATAAAGTTCGTGTAATAAATACAAACAAAGCAAAGGCCGTTTTGAAAAGTGTGAGTTGAATCCCTTATGGTATGATGAAAGTCACCTACTAATCTCAGTTCTGGTGGCAAGGATCAGTCATTATGAACCAGAAAACCAAGTAAGATTCTGATAGTCTTGTTTGTCAGTTAAAGAAAAGCATGCACGAACAAGCAGTATTCTGTGTTTCTTACCCAACTATTTAATTCTACATCAACTGCAATTTGAAGGAAAATGTAAGTAAAGAGGGTTCTTTCTTTTGAAGTTTAATTTCTGATGATGTCATGATTCAAAGCCCCAAAAATAGTCTTTAAAATGGGAAAAATAACAAGTTTCTTCTTAACTCTTATTTTACAACTCTAATATTTCAAGTCAAGACTTGGATGAAAGTGAGAAAGAAGATTCAGTAGGATTTTGGCTGGAAACGTTTGGCAAGCTTCCATCACTTGCCTGCTGCAGGAGCCAGTGTTTGATACAGGAGGAGCTGCGAGCTTCTCCATCCTGCTCCGGTGGTCCAGAGATTCTGGCTTTGGACAGCACCATCTGGACCAGTGTGAAGGGCAAAGTCAAACCTCCCATGTGCATTTGCCTAGCTGGGCAGATCAACTTCAGAGCAAGGGCACAGGCTCCCTCTTGGAGACCATCAGCTTTCTTCCTTGGTGGTATGGATAGCTTCAAGGTACCACTGCTATCACAAAGAGACTAAAGCAGCTTTTCCTGTCACTGTGGGTTGCAAATTGCCCAATTGTGAGTTACTGTTTATCCTGGGTTTTGGCAGTGACAGTCATGCAGCTTCCTGTATCATCTCTTCCTCTGTGGATGGAGGAGCTTTCCCTGCATATAAATCCCAACAAGTGTCTCTTTGGCAATCCTTTTACAGAAGGTTTTCCTGGTTGTTTGGTGAATGGGGGTGACCATGTCTAATAAGCCTAAGTTGAGCTCCACAGACTGTTTTGAATCTGAAAACTCATTTATCACCTGTGTGTCCATTCTTTGGGTCATGTCTTATTTACTGTTTCCTTATACTTGATAAAATTTAAAGTACTGAGATCACTACAATAGACCTTGAAACCAAACAAAATCATTGTCATAAGCCATTATAGTAATGCATGCTCTCTTGTCCATGTCTCTTTGACATTTTTTGTTTGTATTTGCCCAAATGTTCCCACCTAAAGTCAAAATGAAAAAGAAAAAAATATTATTGCCTGCCCAATGCAATGGATACTTGCTAATGATCTTTTCTTTCTTCATTTGTTCCTTTTTAATTTTTTCCTTTATTTTTAATGTCATATCATACATCCCCCCTTCCCCTTCCTCCCTCCCAACCCTACCATACACCTATATATACATGTGCATGCAGGTGGTGACATGGCATTTGTATGTGGAGGTCAGAAATAGGTTCTCTCCTTCCATGTGTGGGTTCTGGAAAGAGGACCCAGGTTATAAGCCTTAGCACTCAGCATCTTTACACATTGAGCCATCTCACCAACTCCACAAAAGCATTTCTTTGTGTAACAAAATAAGTCATTTTTTGTTCTTCATGTCTCAGGCAAATTCTATTCCAAAATGAAGCAAAGATGGTACTAATGATCACAACTGACATTAACAAACAGCATGCCTATTTGATTCAATTCCTAAACTATACTTTGATATTTCACCAGAGTAGACTGACACAGAAAGCTTGTGTCACCACCAAAAGAAGATACACACAAACATGTTGAGGTAATCAGTATGTCAGTATGAAGGCCAGAGGTAACTTCTGCCTCTGGTTTATAAACTTACATTTTAAAAGATAAAATATGGCTGGAGAGATGGTTCAGAGCTTGTTGCTCTTCCAGAGGATCCAACTTCAGTTCCTGACACCCACTTTAGGCAACTCACAAATGCCAGTAGCTCCAGTTTCAAGAGATCTGATGCTCCCTTCTGGACTCTATGAGCACCTGCACTCAAGTGTATGTACCTACACACAGACACACACTCACATGCTTAAGTAAAAATCTAAAAAAAATCTTTAAAGGATAAAGAAGCTGTCAGTTGGGTTTCTCAGTTCAGCTGAACTCTCAAAAAATGACATTTCACTTTTTAACTTTATCAAGTTAGTTTTTAGACTGGGTGAGAATGCATTAGTCATTTTATATATAGCCTTGGAAAATAAGGGGAAGCAGAACGGGATAATGTTAGATATAATCACTTTAAACAAATGAAGTTAATAGTCAACCAACAGATGAAAGCAAGTCAGTTTAAAAGCAGGTTTATAAATTTGTTACACACATAAAAAATGTCACATCCCTCAAGAATAAGATAGAACTAATGATAGCTGTCTCATCCGTCACCTTGTAATTTCTCTGAAGAATGTGCCTATGGTATACAATAGTTGCCTATATGAAGTCTACAGAAAGAAGAATTGGCTAGAAAGAAATTGCTTGTGTTAACTAACTCTGTCCAGAAAAACAGACTCTATATATTGCAATAATGATAATGATAATGATGGAATCATAAACATTATCATTTATTGATGTCTAAGCGAGTTAATATATGTAAGGCACGTAGAGCAGTCCCTGGCACAAGTGCATATTCACTAACCGTAAGCTATAATTATGATGCTATAATTGTGTAATAGACCAGTCTCCTTAGCACAAGCTAGTTTAGAACTAAAATCTGTAGCTAGCCCACAACCTTACCACATTCATCACTAGTTTTTTACCCAATTCTGCGTCCACACAAGCATATCTATAGAAGCTGGTTTCCTATCAGTCAACAAATTGCACAAGCCAGGCATAATCTTAAACTCTATTTATTTTACTTTCTAATTCTACTCCTTCAAGAGGGTGTGTGATTTTACTTTTTTGGTTAGTCATATTGACTAATCTCTCTCTGCTCCACTGTTACCAGCCTAGTCTGAGCCACCATTTTCTCCTTTCTAGACTATAACTAGTAGTCTCATATTAATCTTTTATACCCAACTGCTTTTGTGAATATTCCTCACAGTTCTCCATAGACAGTGTGATTTGTTGTTGTTGTTATTAAAACCTAAGTGTCTTAGTTAGGATTTCTTAAGTTTTTTAGTTAGGGTTTCTGTTGCTGTGAAAAAACACCATGACCAAAAATGACATGTGGAGGAAAGAGTTTATTTCATCTTATAATTTGTAGTCCATCATTCAGGGAACTTGGAGGCAGAAACTGATGCAGTGGCCATAGAGGAGTGCTACTCACTGGTTTGCTCTCTATGGCTTGCTCAGCCTGATTTCTTACAGCATTCAGGACAACCAGCCCAGGGGTGGCACCTCCCACAATGAGCTGAATCCTCCCACATCCAACATCAACCAAGAAAATGCACCGTAGGCTTGCCCACAGGCCATGTGATGGTGTCATTTTCTCAAATGAGTTTCCCTCTTTCCCAGTGACTCTAGTTTGTGTCGAGTTCACATAAATCTAGCCAACACATCAAGTACGATCTCTGTTACTCTCTTTAATGCCTTTTTATTGCTCTTATCCTACTACCAACAAAATTGTCAATGCCTATGCCAATGAGGCCCTACTTCATCTGTCCCCATCTACCTTTCCAACCTCACATTAGATTGTCACTCTTGCTGCATTTGCTTCAATGATACTAGCTTCCTTTCAGTTCAGAAAAACATGATTAAGAATAGAACTTTGTCTGAAAAGTCGGGGAACACATCCCAAAGAAAATGAAGTGTGAACTGAGAGCTGGTGATGGTAATTGTAGGATGGGTGTGGCAGGGTTCAGAAAAGAAGAGGAGATCATTCTAGAAAAAGAGAACCAACCAAAGGAGCAAATACCATGGGCAGGAAGTGAATTTGATATGATCCAGAAACAGAGTATCGCTTTAAACATATTGGAAGCAGACCAGAAGGTGGAAGTCAGTGTCAGAGCATAATACGGAATTTGAAAGGGATCATGAATGCATGGGCCAAATTGTTAGGCTTTCATTATTTTGTAAACTATAATGTGGTACTTCCAATTTTAAAGTTTTCCTTTTGTTTTAGCCAAATATAAGCCCATGTTCTTCACTAAGTCATCAATGAAGTGTGTTGGACCTGGCTTGGCAGATGGTGACCAAGAGATGCCAGAATACAGAGAACAGAGTATGTTGCTGATAGGATCTCAGGTGCGCTGGCACTGCCATGTGAGACGAGAATCTTGCCCATAGCATTTGATACAGGCCAACGCTCGCCCTTTTGAATCCAATAACTATTACTCAAGAATTGAGAGAATGGAACCAACAAACAGCTTGCCTAGATTAAGGAGTTAAAAGATGTACCTTTAAATTGGTTTTGAAAAATAAAGTAGATAAAGGATAACTTGGGAACACAAAGAATTAAATTGCATATTTGCAATATTGCAATGACATATTTAAACATACAACCAGGAGATCAAGATTAACAGACCTCAATGAAAAAAAATGAGAAAAAGAAAAGAAAAACTTCAAGCAAAGATGAACATATTTAAAAATATGATTTTTTTGTTTGTTTGGTTGGTTTTTTTGTTTGTTTTTGTTTTGGGTTTTTTTTTTTTTGTTTTGGTCTTTCAAGACAGGGTTTCTCTGTGTAATAGCCCTGACTGTCCTGGAACTCACTTTGTGGACCAGCCTGGCCTTGGCCTCACAGAGATCCTGCCTGGCACATTTTGGTTTTTTATTCATAGTGTTTGTTTCTAAGACCTCTTCAGGAAGGAAGTGATAATAAAGAAAAATACCTTTTACAAAATTGCTTTAAAAAGCAAGAAACAAAACCCAAGCATTTCCCAAGACATTCTCGCTCCAAAAAGGAACTTGAAACAATTTCAAATTCTTCATTATTTAGTCATCAGGAACATACTGTGCTCTACATTCTAAAACTTTAGAAACTAATGCATTGCTTTGCTGTACGGAATATGCAAACCACTCTTAAGAAAAGGTGAAATGGAATTGAGGTTGGTTAGCCAATCAACTATAATTTGCCTTTATCATGAAAAATTGCTTACGGATGGGAGCTTTAATCCAATTATGATTAGTACCAACCACACAGTATTCCACGTAGTAGATGCTTTATAAATATTTATTAAGTGACTCAGTAAACCACTCTGCCCCAGCTCAGAAGTGTCATTTGCTCTTCTTTTGTTGGAGCTTCTTCCAGCTACCAATA
>CABHPH010119951.1:10700-28734 GCA_902168325.1 Peromyscus nudipes
TGTGTGTGTGTGTGTGTGTGTGTGTGTGTGTGTGTGTGTGTATCTGGGCACATGAATGTAGTTATCTGCAGAGGCTTGAGGAAGGTCTCAGATCTCCCTGGAGCTGGTAACAGGCAGTTGTAAACCTCTTGATGTGGGTGCTGGGAACTGAACTTGTTTTCCTATGGAAGAGCAGGACATACTCTTAACTGCTGAGACAGCTCTCTATTCCTATAATGTTATAATTTAATGTCAATATTTTTATTGCCATTGAAGTAGCTTAATGAAAGTAGGGATCCTAGTTAACTGGTGCCCAATTTTATTTTTAACATCCAGAATTATACATAGCATGAAATAGATACCTGCTGAGTGAAAAAATCAGAATTAAGAGAGTAGTTTTAAATTTAGAAGACTGCTTCAAAGATATACAGAAAACACAAATATACAAACAAGGGTTGAAATAAAATGCTTTTTACAGAAAAAAATGGTCTTTGTTAGCAGAAATGAATATATTAAGGAATACATAGCTGTTCACATCCTCATGTTGGGAACGGTCAGTTCATCAATATGGAATATATTTAGTGGTTGGTTCAAAAGTCAATCTTCTAGGTACAATGTCTGAAAAAATATAGAGATCATGTTGATAGAACAGAGAACCTCCACAGAAAGAAATCAAATGTTGGAGACTGAGTAAGAGACTGACACCAAAGGTCAGATGCAATAAGGCAATTCATATCATGTTGTCCCATTTTTGTAGTCTTTGAACAGCCAATTCATTTTCAGGAGTTCTCAGGAGACCAGTGAACATAATAGTAGATACTTTGACTGAGATAGAAGTGTGTGTGTGTGTGTGTGGTTTGCTGATGTGTTTAGATGATGTAGAAACATTTCTACTTTTCAATAAGTCATAGGTACCTCACTGTCCTTTACAAGCATATCATCCAGGAAAGTTTTTCTCTGTCTAAAGAATTATAGTTTTAATGAAAGGGGAAACTTTGATGCCTCTGTGGTAGGTCTAAGAAACACCAGACAGTGTTGCTAACAAATCAAAATGAGACTTAGAGCAATAACCAAGTTTTCTGGGAGGTAAAACAATGATGTGGGAGAAGGCATTTTGGATTCTGAGTCAATTTTATAGAGCAGTAGTCATGTCACACCTCACTGGAGACCAAACTGCTACAAACGCTTTTCTTCTGCTTTTATAAAAAAGAGGTAAATTAGCAAATCATAATTTAGTTATTTAAGGCTTTTGAGGAGAAGAACTCTTGGCTTTGGTACTCAAAACATCTTAGCAGCTAAATCTATTTCATCATGTTTTTGATGATGGTAACTCAGTAAGGAGACAACATTAAATAAAAATTATATTTCATGTAATCTAATGGAGGTTAATGTATTTTAGGAATGTGCCCATTTGGGAAAAATAAACAGGAAATTTAAATACAACATTGATCCTTACAGGATTATATCCATCCAAGTTATCTGGAAATCCAATTGGCCAAGCCCCAGTCTTTCTATATGATCTATGTATATCACTGCCTGTAGACCAGGGATTAGCAAAACATGAGTGGCTTTAGCTCGAATGATGGAAATGCACCAATTTCAGTTTATACTCTCACAATTATACAACTTTATTCCAGACAATAAAGCATAGGGATCTCATAGCAAAGTAGAGATCGAATAACATAGTCTTACTATTTTGGAGCATATATCTATATCTGTATCTATAATGAGATCTGTGATCCTAGACTCTTATCCAACATAACCTCACAAATATCTTAGCCAAAACCATATTTTAATAGAGCACTCACTATTAAGATCCCCTTCATTAAATAATGGTAGGAACAACCCAAATTTATTGCTATGATCTTTACTACATATTTTCTAATAATACCATAGGCGATTTCTCCATTCCATTTTGATATGGGGCCATTATTTGTAACTATTTTTAAAAAGAAGAAACATTCTTAACATGCACTGAGATGAATTCTGTCCATTGTTACAGTGTTTGTAGTTTGTGAGATGAACATTCCAAACAAGTATATGTAGTGGGAACACATTTCCCAGGGAACTACTGGCCCAGAGTCAGTGCCACTTGATGCTAGAAAGCTATTGAATAAGCCTCTTTGATTCTGTGATCCTCCTTTTGAGCCAGCATGTGTATCTCCTGCACAGAATGGAAGGAAAACAAGATGATTTTTAAGAGTTGTCACTTTACAATTATTCATAACATTAATTCTGATTTGCCTAATTGCCAGTGAAGTACATTTATCTAGTATTTTTCTAGAACATTTTTTTCATGTATGTTCATTCACTTAGCACTTATGCTGTACTTAATTTGGTCTTGAGGCCTGTAGTTTTCAACTCTTTAATGTTTTAATCATGCACTCTTTATTGACACACTTTTAGGTTCCTTTCCTGATAGTCTTCAATATGCTTCCTTCAGGTGTTTTGAAAGTCTTCTTCCTTCTAAATCAGTTTGAGCATAGAATGAAAACAGGTGAATAGCTAATAAAGTGCTCATGTAGATTACCTGTAATTCTTAACACAGGTACAATGTTTTCTATGAGTATTCAGAAGCAATTTGACTAATATACTAATAGTGACATTTTCTGTCTAGACAACATGAAAGGACTTTGGAAACTTACTCAGCTGAAGTAGACCCTGTGTGCCATATCAAACCACATACACAGAAGATGTGAGGCAAATGAAGAAAATACATGGTTAGTTTTCTTAGATGGCTTGGCAGGTGTGGGCAGTTTGGCAACAAGGGATGCTTACAATCCAAGTCGATGATTGCAAGGGTAATGTATGATTGATTAAGTGCAGTGGCTCTCAACCTTCCCAATGCTGCAACCATTTAATATAGTTCCTCAGGTTGTGGTGACCTTCAACCATACAATTATTGTTGCTGTTACTTCATAAGTGTAATTTTGCTACTATTATGAATCATAAGGTAAGTATCTGTGTTTTACAGTGGTCTTAAGTGCCCCAAAGTGGTCATGACCCACAGGTTGAGAACCACTGCACTAGATCCTGAAACTTTACATCATGTTTATTATGGCCTGAATTTTCGTCCAATACACTTCAATACTATAAAGAGGTAGAGACTTTAGGAGGTAGTTGAGGCATGATTGGAACTCTCATGAAGAAACACTCTTAGAAATGTGGTTGAGATAGTCCCTGCTACCATGTGAAGATACAGCCTCAAGGCACTGTCTATGAAGCAGAGAGTGAGCTTTTAACTAGTTACTGGATTTAAAACCTTAACATCGCAGTAGATAGTAACAGATACAGGGACACACCATTGGACAATACACAGAGAGTGAGAGACTTTGGAACATTCAGTTCTAAATTGGATGCTTCCATCAAATCTCTCCCCTCAGGGAGAGGAGGTAGAAAGATTTTAAGAGGCAGTGGACATGGAGGACACCAAGAAAACAAGACTTTCTAAACACAGCAAGACTGATGCATATTTGAACTCACAGAGACTATAGCAGCACACATTGGGCCTGCAAAGGTCCAAGCCAGATAGATTCCTAGTGCTGAGAACGTGAAGTGGATGCAAACCCCCATCCCGAACCCAAGAGCTATCTCCAGGTGATAACCAACATCAAATGAAAAATTAGTTTTCTCAAGTGGAGTCTCACTGAGGATACAAACCACTCTTAAGGGCAGACCCCATGCCCAGGAGTAGATGGTTAACACAAAATGAACTCAATGATATTTTTGCAGGTGTTTTGTTTGTTTGTTTGTTTACCTTATAATGCTTTGTCTGGGCACTATTTTATTTTTCTTTCCTTCCTTCCTTCCTTCCTTCCTTCCTTCCTTCCTTCCTTCCTTCCTTCCTTCCTTCCTCTCTCTTCCTTCCTTTCTTCCTCCCTCCCTCCCTCCCTTCTTTCCTCTCTTCCTTTCTCCCTCCCTCCCTCCCTCCCTCCCTCCTTTCCTTCCTTCCTTTCTTCCCTCCTTTCTTCCTTCTTTCCTTCCTTCTCTTGCAGGTCTTTCGTGTATATATTATGGTTTCTGGTGTTGAATTGTTAGATTTCTGCATGTGCCAACGTGTGTGTCGCTACATATATATGTATTTCTTGTGCATTTCTTTGGCTCTTTTTCTCCTGGTAGTTTGTTTGCTTTGTCTTATCCTTGTTTTTATTTTATTTTATTCCATTATTGTTTATAGATGCCTGTTTGTATCCTAATGATAGAGAAAGAAAGGAAGGATGTGAATTGAGGTGGTTGGAGAGTCAGAGAGGATCTGGGAAGAGTTGGAAGAGGAGAAACCATAATCAAATGTATAAAAATTTTTTTATTAAATAAACATTAAAATTGTACAGGTTCTGTTCATGGATATTGTTATATTATGTGAGAGTATTTAAATAGCATAGTCACTGTCTGCTGTGGTATAGTTGCTTTTCTTTTTTCTTGTCTGCAATCAGCTTTTACATTAAACAATTTCCAGTGCTTTTTTTCCCATTTCATTTCCTACCTAAACTATATTGACTCATTGTTTATAATATTCTATCTGTAGTGTCTTTATAATCACCTTTTTGTACTCTTAATTTTTCGTTGGCTAAACTTGCTATAGTATTATGTATTTTACTGGTCTGTTCAAGGAAGTTGCTTTTGACATTGTTAATTTATTCAGTATTTCTTAATTACAATTTCATTAATTTGATATCTTTATCATTTCCTCTTTAAATTTCTGGAGTTCGATATGCCATTTCTAATTTCATTAACGTTTATTTAAAATGCACATTTTATTGTTAGTGCTGTTCTAGTTTCACTCCAGGAATTTTGATCTGTAATATTTCCATTGTAATTAACTGAAAAATTTTTCAAATTTGCATGTGTCTTTTTTCACCCCCAAATTGTTTATAATTCTGATTTAATCTTTCTTCAGTTTGTTTTTAGGTTGTTATTAATTTCTAGTCTTTCCCCCCTTTAGCATTGTTAGACCATGGCCAGTTCTCTAGTTGTTTGGACTGTGTTTTTACAAGCCCCATTATAAGTTTCTTATAAAGTAAAATACATGCTTTCTAAATGTTACCTTCATGAGTTCTATTTCTATCCATTTGTCCAAGGTTAGCAACTATGGTCTCCAAATATATAACCTCATTGAGGTGACCAAAAGAGGAAGACAAAAGAGAGCATATAACCAAAACAGCTGGGTTACAAAAGAATGAGAAGCTGTGGAAAGGAAGCCCATGAGCCGGAGAAGTTTAGGGTAGAAAGTGGAATGAGAAGAGCCAAGAAGAGCCAGTAGTCACAGTATCACAAGGAGGCCATCATGTGCTTTGCTGTGCTAATAGGTACCACATATAGCTATTTGAACCTGGTATGTTTGCTTCTCTTTGTAATTATTTGAAGTATTACTTCATATATTGAAACTATATCATTAAATTTTATAGATTCAGAATTATTCTGTGATCTGCTAAGTTTCTCCATTTCATTATTGGATAGTATCTCCCATAATCTATAATGAATGAGTCTTTGAGGATGAGCTATATTATATCTGATAAAGATGAGCTTACAAATTCTATTATTTTGAATTACATTGATATTTGCTCAATGATGCCTTTTCTCACTCTTTGTACACTTCATTGCTTTGTTCTTAAAAGTGCTTATGTTTTTAGAATGTTGTCTTAAAATAACCCATAGCTCTTTTTGTTTGGAATTTCTATAACATAAAAATATGACAACTTACAATTTTGGTGTTTACTAAAATATTGGGATTTGATTTCTTTTCTTTTGTCACTTTGCTTTCTCCCATACTATTATACGGATTGATTTTTTCTGTGCTTCTCTTTTTCTCTATTCAGATTTTGAGAATAATATGCCTTTTTCCTTAGGTGATTGTCTTTATGTTTTTATTAGTTTATGTAAATCCACTAATTAATTTTGCTTAAATGTTTTGTTTTGGAATAATTAGAGATCCATGTACAATAGTAAGAAAATAAAGTGCAGAAAACTACATGTACTCTGTTACACTTTTTCCCAATATCCTCTTCCAAAACAATACTGAAATATCATAAACATGATCTGAGGATGTAGCTCAGTGGCAGAGTATTTGCTAAGCTCACAGAAAGCCCCCGGTTTGATTCTTGGCTCCAAAAACAAAAACAAAAACAAAACCAAGCAACCAACCAACCAAACAAACAAAAACAATGGAGGGCTTTGCCAAGCCCAGTTCTGGGTCACACAGCTAGCACTCTCTTCTTCCTTTTCTTGAAACGCCACACCATTGCTATCTGAGGACCTACCCTACACAGTTTCCACAAGTGGAACTACCTCTGTCAGACTTCAAGCTGCTTCATTTGAGGAACAAACCAAGCCCTGTTCAGGTGCTAGCCAGACAGCACTATCTTCTTCCTCCCTCTGTAACCCAAGCCACCACATTCTGAGGACCTTTGCTGAGCTACTGGCACATTCCAAAATACTACTTCCTTCTGCCTTCCCTTTGGAACTCAAACATTGCGAGTTATGTACCTTGTTGAGTTCTAGTTCTCAGCACTACACTGGGAATTTCCATCTCCTCTCTGATACTCCAGCCTACATTTTCAAAGAACTGCTAGCCGTGCAGAGGGTTCGTTCATGAGGCAGAAACTGTACCTTGCTCTAGCTGAGTGAGCTACAACTACTTGTGTATGGCCCCACGACAGGACCTCAAACCCCACCTAGCAGAGGCAAAACATGCAAGCAAATAGAAATCCAAATATCCACTCAATAAGGGTGGGACAGGTATTGATACCAAAAGCCAAATCAATGACTTGACCCCATATGCCCTAGTACCATGAGAAAATGCTACAAAGTAAAACTGTATGCCTCCTCCAAAAACTAGTACTCTCATAGTAATGTCTCCTGAGGAAAGTACCCCAGACAATGAACTCCAAATAACAATTACGAATTTGTTCAAAAATCTCAGAAAAGATACGAATACATTTCAGAATGAAAATAAAGAAAAAACAAATAAATAGTTGAATGAAATTAGGTAGACAACTCAGGATATGAAAATAGAGTTCAATAAAGAGATATAAATTCTGAAGAAAATCAAAACTCACCAATAAAATGGGTCAAATGGAAGATAGACTATCAGGGCTTAAGGACAAGGTAGAGGAATTGGATCACTCAAAGAAAACGATAAAAATTTAAAAACAACAGTGAATATAAAATATAGGATCTTTGAGAAACCACAAAAAAGAAAAAACCTATGAGTTATGAATATAGAAAAAGAAGTAATCCAGATTAAAGGCACAGAAAACATTATCAACACAATTATAGAAATTCCCAAATCTAGAAAAAGAGATGCCTATGCAGGTGCAAGTGGCACAGAACATCAAATAGAGGGCCAGAAAAGAAATTTCCAGTATCATGTAATAGTCAAAACACTAAATGTGCAGGACAAAGAAAGGATACTGAAAGCTTCAAGACAGAAAGACCAAGTTATATAGAGAGACAAGCCTAACAGAATAAGAGCTGACTTCAATGGAGACTTTAAAAGCCAGAAGAGTTTGGAATAATGCTCCACAAGTTCTGATGCACTTCAAATGCCAGTCCAGAGCAACATACCCAGAAAAACTTCCAAAACTGAAGGAAAAGGAAAAACTACATGATAAAAGCATAGTAAAGCATTTATGACCACCAAACTAGTCTTATAGACAATACTGGAAGGAATACTTCAGATGGAAGTGAAGAATAAATACATCCAGAGGTATCAGGGGGAATAAAACAGTGTTAGCATAGTAGTTAAACAAAAGAGGACTAAGAAAACAAACACCATTAAAATCAACAATATGATAGTAATCAATCCACATCTATTTATTGAATGTAGATGGTTTCAATTCCCCGAATCAAAACACAAGTTAGCAGACTGGATTATTAAAAGGCAAGTTTCATTATTTGCTGCCTCCAAGAAACACACCTCACCACCAAAGACAGAGGATATCTCTAAAAGGATTGGGAAAGGTATTCTGAGAAATGAAACCAGGAAACAAACAGGAATTGCTATTCTAATATCTGATAAAATGATTTCAAACCAAAACTAATAATGAAATAATGTCACTTCATACCAATCAATGGTATAATCCATCAAGGGAATATTGTAATACTAAATAAATTTGGACCAAACTATAAACCCTCTTCAGTTAATAAAATATTTAACAATACTAAGAGCTCAGTAAATATTGAAAGGCTGAACAAGTCTATAATTTAATACCTTCTTACTTGTCTTTTACCATTTACATTTTAATGGTTGTTAGCAGTAATAATAACATGACTATAGCACACATATATGCACAGAGTCATTCGTTACTTAATGAGAGACGTATATTTTGAGAAAGATGTCATTAAGCAACCCTGTTACTTTATGAGGATCATAGAGTACAGTTATACCAACTAGATCATATACATCAGCTACTCAAGTTGACCTGATAATGTAGTCAAGAAATATTGAAAGTATAATGTATATGAGGGTGCTTCTGAGTTGTAAAAGAATACTGTTTCATATTATGTATTTTTATAATTAGAATAAGTACCAACCAAAATAACTATAAAAGTATAGTAAAAATACACGTGCAATACCATAGTGTTTATTATCAAGTATTATGTACAGTGCAGAATTATATATGCTAATCTTTATAAAACTGCTCAGGTAAGTTTACTTATATTAGCTTCACCATGAGGACATGAATAATGATTTGAATTATAACACCATACCTATTATGTGATGTGAATTTTTCAGTTCCACTATAATACTTTAGGACTACTGTCATATATGGGTTTTGGAGGTAACAAAAATGTTTTGTGATGAATAGTTGTATGTATGTGTATGCACTATTTTGTTTTATACATGTTCACTTATTTAATTACCACAATATACCATGTATCCTTCTTTTTCACAAACTGTGTCATACATAGTAAATATGACTTGTCTATGATCATAATACCCAATAAATAGTCAAGTTGGAATTTAATAAACTCAGGTAGTTTTTTTCAAAATCCATGACAACTCATGGATGTCTTTCTGTATGCTGCAAATATGTGTTGCTCTGATTGGTTGATAAATAAAGCGGTTTGGCCTATGGCAAGGCAGCTTAGAGGTAGGCGGGAAATTAAGAGAGACAGAGAGAAGGCGGGGGGGAGGGGTTTGGGGAGACACTAGCGAGCTGCCCAAGGAGCAACGTGTAATGGGATGCAGGTAAAGCCACAGAACATATAGCGATACATAGATTAATAGTTATGGGCTAATTTAAGATATAAGAGCTAGCTAGCAAAAAGGCTTGAGCCATGGCCATGCAGTTATAATTAGTATAAGCCTCTGTGTGTTTATTTGGGGAATGCAAGTGGCAGAAATTTGTCCTGACCGGCAGGCTGGGACACAGGAAATCTTCTGACTACACATCTCAAAATACGTTAGGAAACATTAAATTACTGATAGTGACATAGACTTCATGTGACATATATAGAACAAAATTTAATGTAAAAATTAACCTTGGCCTCGTTAGCATATGCTATTGTTATTCCAGTATTTATTATTCTCTTTGGCTCTCTCTAATCTTCTCTATATCTTTTTCATGGTATTTATGATTTTTATATATAAACCAGGTTAATTACCATGAAATAGCATTGAAAATCCAAAATGCACAACTTTTATGACTGCCAAGAGCAAAGTTTATATCTTTTTAAAGACAGAGTCTCACTATGTAGCCTGGAACTTGCTATGTAGATTGGGCTGTCTCGGAATTCACAAGATCTGCCTGCTTCTGCCACCTAAGTGCTGGTATCAAAGGCACATGGCACAATACTAAGCTTGAATTTTGCATGGTAGAGCTAAGGTTTGTTCTTTGATCTTTCTTCTTCCTAAGCTCAGAAATTATTCCAATCTTGTCTTTTAGTCACATTTTTTTGAGTCTTATATTAGGCAGCTTGGATTATCATAGCAGAAAGAGATTGGATGGGTGATTGAAATGAAAGAAACTATTTCTCACAATTCTGGAGGATTAAGAGACCAAGATAGGTTTTGCTTATCAGTTGCCATCTCCCTATGCTTATACGACTGTTGCTTTGTGTACATACAGTATATGATCACTGGCTTCTTTTTATGCAGTCATTTAGTCCATCATGACAGTGCTGTTTTCTGGCCTCATCTAAACTTCCATGCCTCCCTGAAGTACCTTCTCTAAATACCAACACATTGAGAGTTAGGACTTCAACTTATGAATTATTGAGGAACACAAACATTCCATTTATAATGAACTTGGGAAAGACGAAGAAATAAGCAGCAACATTAAAGACTTGTGTACATAATTTAAGTTTTCTAAACAATCATTTTAAAAGTATTTTCTCAAGCCAAAATCAAAGTATAGTTTAACACATAACAGACACAGATTTGTCGTTTGTTTCTTTTAGATAGGCATCAACATTATGGTCAATCACAGCTCTTAGAAGTTTCTAGTTACTTGCACAATGTATGATTATTTTGGAAATCTTTCCCTACTCTGAGCTTCCCATAGCTCAAAGCAATTATCTAGCAAAGAATTGTATCAACAACCAAGAACATACTCTACATTTCAATAATTATTAACCTGATGCAGAGTTGAAAAGGACACTAACTTATTCTTTTGTGTGGCATTGCTGTAGCCCTTATTTTCTTGTACACATAGGCCTGAATCTCATAGATGGGATGCAAAGCTATAGGCCCTATATGCTGATAAATGAGTGCTAAATTATTTCACTGTTACTGTTGTATGTATATGGGACAGGCCAAATCTATGTTGTTTTAAACAATAACAGGCTTCCCAATTAAATGATTAAAAAATTAAACTCTGAAGAGCCGATGCTCTGTAGATACCACAATCTAAATGAAGTTAGTGAACTCCACTGATATGACAAGGCAACTTCTTCCTCTCCATTTTATTTCAAAGAAGAGGCATATTGTGACTCTCTCTCTCTCTCTCTCTCTCTCTCTCTCTCTTTCTCTCTCTCTCTCTCTCTCTCTGTGTGTGTGTGTGTGTGTGTGTGTGTGTGTGTGTGTGTACAAGCTGCATGATAACTCGTTCTAGTAAGCAAGTGCTATATATTTCTTGGCTCTCTAGACCTAGACTCTTCCAGATGATGTGGGGAAAGAATTGATTTCTTTAATGCTTTTAACAGTTCTGCTAGGTGCCTTCCTTGTTCGTGGAGTCAGAGCTTTTCTTTCCCTTTCTCAATGTTACCTTTTCCTTTCACTACTGATTTGGCTTTGACATAAGACAAAAAGGTTAATGGACTGCCCAGTTCTTTCCTTGATCTTCCTTGCTCTTCTCTGACAATCATTGTATGCTCTGTCTTCTTTCACATTGATTTGGGAGGACCTTTTATACTCTTGAATAATGAACCCCTAGAACTGAACTTGTACACCCTTTCAAACAGCAAATACATTTTGTATGACTCTTGAAACCTGTGGAATTCCAACTCTGGGGTGAGGGGATCCTGGTAGGCAGCCTTTGTCTTTTCTGTACATACATTTGCCAAAGCTTTGGCACTTGGTAAGTGCAGCTGCACGCATGTGTTTATTTGGAGAAAACAAATTGGCTTTCTCAATAAAGCAAATGACCTTGTTATTTATAGACGCTGTCTGAATATTCTTCTTTTAACAAAAAGAAAAAAGAAAACATGTTCTTTACAGTTAAATCTATTTGAGTTGTTACCTTCCCAGTGCTAGCTAACTTTTTGGGAAATAAATTGCTTTGTCTTCTAATGTCAAATTTTTCTGGACCTGGGGTGTTTGTTTTTTGAGCAATCTTCATTGAATTTTAAATACTGCCTCATTTTCAAATATGTGCATAATTTCCCTGCCCATAATCCAAAATATGAAGGAAAAATGTCATTGGAATCGTTCTCACAATAAATAAAACATGCACATATTTGTTGGAGAGAAAGAGGTAATGAATTTTAAACATACCATCAAGTCTTGAAGGAGTCATGTTTTACAAATATAATAACCACACATTATTTATTTTGTTGTTTTGATTTCTTTGTTTTCAAGGATTTGAAGTATAGACCCACTAAAAAGTTAGAATAAGTATTTGAAAAGTGTTTCCTGAGTCACCTCAGGGAAAGTGTTGAGTCACAGAGAACATACCTTTTCACCTTTTCATGAGGCAGGATAAGTCACTTTGACTGATTCACTGTTTGACCACTGGGCAAAGAATAAATCATGTAGGAAAATGTCAGTTGAAATGTTAGTGCACTGTAAGGTCATCTGTTGAAATTTTCCTGTGTATCTGTATCATCTTCAAAAATCTCCAGTGCTAAAACATAGTTGTAAAGCAATGAATATTTACTCTTTATTATCTCTCATTAAAATGGATATAATGCATTATGCTCAAAATCTACTTCAGGACCACTATGGTAGGAACTAACACAAAGAATGAAAAAACAGAACTTGGTAGTTCCAGGTTCAAATCAATTTAGCAAAAAGTAAAACTCCTCCCTTCCTCTCCAAAAATATTCAAACAATGTAAAATAATAATATTAAACAGACATACAGGAAAATTGAAATTTACCATAATGCCCCAAAAGTGGTGTTGAAGCTAATATATGAAAATTATCTGAGTTACAAAAAAATTGACATTTTCTCCCCATTATACTAGCCAAGATACTTTATCATGTTTTGGCAGAAATTCATAAAACAGTTTCCTTACCATGTGTTAGTTCATCAGTAAACATCCTTTTCAACAATATGTTATCAGACTCTAGCTAGCAACTGGTACTTATACAGAGAAGGAAGGCTAACAACAGAGCCTGAAGTAATTCTAAATACTTTTTAAAAATCAACTCTGTATTCTTCCATCTCCTTAAATAAAAATTAAAACATGAGACCAGCATTATATGGCTGAACAATTAATATTGAAAAGCAAGAAATGAATTACTACTATTCGCTGTAGCCATTACTTCTCATCAATCAGACAGCATTTTGCTATTCGACACTTTGTGCCCAATATCTAGATGAGTGAAGGCACATGACAGGCACATAACTATGTGTTGAATGAAACAGGTGTAGAATTGACAAGCAAGTTAAATGATTGATGGCCTCTTATGACCCAACTCTAAAACAGGTCAGTACGAATGGAGATACTCACAATAACCACTGAATGAGAAGCCTCATGGTTTCAAAACACTTTATAATTAACTCTATTCTAACTGCACATTTATAGGATATTTGTGTTTTAACATAAATTACTAAAAAGGTAGTTGTATATATTAGTTTTCCGTGCTGCTACAACAAAGTACCATGACTCAGTAACATAAAAACCAGAAATCTGTTTCCTTATAGTTCTTGAGGCTAGCAATCCAAGGTCCAGGTGTCTGCAAGGTCACTGTGCTCTGAACTCGATCACCTCTCCCTTGCTTATAGATGGACATCTTCTTCCTGTGTTTTCCCAGAATCTTCACTCTGTGTGTCTGTATCCTAACCTCTTCTTATAAAGGTAGTAACAATATATACAGATACTGCTTTGAAATAGGATTTGAGGTCTCACAGTTCAGCCTATGACACCATATAACCCACAAGAGCAAATACGACAAATGAGTAATAGAAATATAAATCATAAAATACAGTTTAATGTATACATCACTGAGCTAATTGTTAATGCTGCAAAGATGAACAGAAAGATAACAGAAGATACCGCAACAGTGTAACCTATACTCATAAGTGCTGAGTGGACTTGGAGAAAATACACATTCATTATAGATATTAAAGGCATTTCCTGGGCTGTCTTTTTTCGTTTCACTGTTGTTGCTGCTGCTGTTTTGATTTGTTTAAGTTTTAGGTTCATAGTTTCTTAATAAGGGCTATAAGGGTCTAGAAAATTTAATATTTCGACAAGATATGATCAATTTATTTCTTCTCAACCAAAACAAGTCTATTAAGTTGTATATTCCCGAGGAGTTATATCTACAATAATTATTCTAGCAGATGGTTAATATACTGGAAACTCTGATTTTAATGGAATTAAGGGGATCTATTCTGGCTCCCAGGAGTATTTGTGTATTTGTTACTGAATTACACACACACACAACACACACACACACACACACACACACACACACAAAAAAAAAAAAAAAAAAACAAAAAAAAAACACTTTTATTCACTGTCGGGACAAAAAAAAAAGACCAAAAAACAAAAACAGACAAAAGCATCTTAAGGAAGGAGCATTGCATCTACAGTTAAGAAGCAGAGAGCAATGAATGCTTGTGCTCAGCTCTCTTTCTCCTTTTTATTCAGTTCTGGTCCCCAGCCCATGAAAGAGTACTACCCACATTTAGAATGGATCTTCCTACCACAATTAACCTAAATAAAATAATCCTTCAGAGATATGCAGAAAGTTGTTTCCATGGTGATTTGAATACCAGGAAGCTGACAATCATTATAAACAACAGCAAGCTTCATTATAGAGATGTATAGTATTGAAGTGTAGTTTATGAAGTCAGTAAGTAATAAATATTAAGGGGTAAATAACTATTACAGAATGAAAAAAATTAAACATCTCTGATTTTATACAAACCAAAACTAAAACACTCTCAAATTTGAGAGTGACATTGGCTATTTTAGGTACTAAGCTTAATTATGTCAGTTATAAGAAAACATATCCTAAAACTGTACTATTTTAATTATGGTATACTATATAAAATAGCATTGATCTGTCAGTTTTCTATACACTAATGTTTCTCTATAGAAAAAATCTTAAGCTGCACAAACTCCAGAGGAACTTTTCTGGACAAACAAATAATAAGTGAGCTGTGAAGGTAAAGTGTAGTCAGACAAGGAAGTAGGAGCTATGTTTTACGCTAACGGTGAAAGGTGGAATTGTGTAATGGTTAATTAGCACTGTCCCTAAAGCAACTTTGGAGGCAGTTTTTCCAAAGACTTCTGTAATCTTTTTAGGGCTTTCTGAAACTGAAGATTCTAAAATAAGAACTTAGAAAACATTGCTGAGTATTGTTGAATTGTTTACCTTATAATATCTATGAATGAAATGGTCAGTGGCCAAAACCTTCTGAGCCTTAGCATACTTCTAAGGAAAGAACTCAGCAAATACTCAATTGTTCTCTGAAATGAGAGCTGGAATGAATATGATCAAAGTCCATGATGCATATGCCATTATGGAATCCCTTACATCACACAATTAAGATATTCTAATAAAAACTTTAAAAGCAAATTCTCATGTTAACTCAGGTAACAAGCATATTATAATGAATGCATCTTTACCCACCACTCTTCGGTGTAATTCCTCAAGTAATGATTTTGGCAACTAAATTGGTGGCTGTGCTTCTGTGATTGATCTAGTAAAGAGTAATTTGAACTCACATTTGGTGTATAAAGCGTGGACCAATAGCTGAGGAGCCCCCATGGTACTGGACTAGGCCCTCTGGATAAGTGAGACAGTTGTTTAGCTTGAATGGTTTAGGGGGCCCCCAGGCAGTGGGAATGAGACCCATCCATCCCTGGTGCATGAGCCAGCTTTTTGGAGCCTAGTGCCTATGGTGGGACACTTTGTGCAGCCTTGGTGCAGAGAGGAAGGGCCTGGACCTGCCTCAACTGAGTGTACCAGGCTCTGCTGACTCCCCTTGGGAGACCTTGCTTTGGAGGAGGTGGGAATGAGGGGTGGGTTGGGGGGGAGTGCTGGGGAGTGGGAGGAGGGAGGACATGGGAATCTGTGGTTGGTATGTAAAATAATAGAAAATCTCTTAATTAAAAAAGAAGTTAATATACAGAAAAAAATCAGTACATTGTGATGGATAAATGCCAGATGAGATTATTAAGAAGTGAGCTAGAGGCTTTAGAAATCTTGATTTTCTCTCTCTCTCTCTCTCTCTCTCTCTCTCTCTCTCTCTCTCTCTCTCTGTGTGTGTGTGTGTGTGTGTGTGTGTGGTGTAGGCACCTGTGTGTGCATGTTGAGGACAAAAGGGTGTAGTATGTCCTGCTCTGTCATTCCCTGTCTTATTCCCTTCAACAAGTCTTAATGAAACTGAATCTGGCTGCTTTGGCTAGGTTGGCTTACTAGTAAGCTTCAAAAATAATAGTTAACTAAATTGTTGGGCATGCCTTCTGATTTTCATGATGCAACCATCCTGCATTCAACAGAAATGTCAGCAATTCCTTCATCAGAATTTGACTTTCTATCACTCTTTTATAACCTTATTTTAATCAGTGAGTTCAGAGATCTGCTTCTTCATACCTACCAGAACTATGGGCATGTGTGGCCACATCCAGATTGTCCATGAATGATGAAGTTTCAAACTCAAATCATCATGATAGTACAGTAAGAATTCTTCTCCACTGACATCTCTTCTGCTCCATGGTTCTTTCGATTTTTTTACACATCTTTCAAATGCCATATATAACTAATCAGAAAACAGCATTGTACTATGTCAAAATCTACTTAGTGTTCTGTGAGCTCTTACCACATTCACCACTAACAGCGTGGTGCTGAACACCATCATCTGTAAAAGCTTCCCTACTGACAGGATCCATGCTTCTCTCCATTCCTTGGAAGATACATTTTCAAGGTCATAACTGTAATTCCAATTCATTTAGCCTCTCTGGTCTCAGGTTAAAATCCTGGAGGATCCAGAGGGCCTAGGGTGATGTCTTGGGAACCTTGAACACTAGCTTTATCTCTGATGTTGATCATAATCATAGCACTCCATGACAAAATAATAGATATTGAAATCCTTAAGGATCAAAATTCCTCCAGGTAAAGATTCCTAAAATCTAAAAATCCTCAATCTTCATATCCTGAATGAGGAACTTCTCACATGTTCAAATCCTAAAAATGAAAATCCCCCAACCACACTTCTCACTGATTAAAATACAGTTATAGAAAAGTGATAGAAATCCAAATTCCTTCTGGTGAAGGAATTACTGACATTTCGTTGAATGCAGGGTGGTTGCATCATGAAAATCAGAAGGCATGCCCAGCAATCTGGTTAACTATTATTTTGGAAGTGTCTGTATAGTTGCTTCTGGAGGACATTAAGGTGTAAGTCTGAGCAGACTAGGTGAAAAAGAATGTCTTAAGTTGGAGGGTGGGGCGGGGGATCATCCAGAACTTCAAAATTTAGGTAAATATCATGGAAATTATTATGAACTACCTTAGGCCAATAGCCTTTAATCTATCCCCAAACACACATTTTTATATATTGAATGTTCTTTTTAGCTTTTTTTCTGTTTTTCTTTTTCCTTTTCTCACTACCTTAAATTGTCAACATTTTTTAAAATGACTTGTTACCTTGTTTTGCTTTTTTGCATCATTTCCAATGATGGAGGTTTAAGTTGTCTAAAGCCTTCTGGAGGGTTTCAATTTGTTTTATGCATTCTTCCTAAATTTGCTGCTGCAAAATTCATTATCCCAATTTGAATTTTTGTGTAGGCATTGGTGTCTATATGTAAATATTGGAACTTCAGTAATTGAAGAAGTGTTCATTTATATGTCTTCACTTTTAAAAGATAAAATACCTTAAAATCTCAGCTTTGAGAGACTGTGTATGTGGTGATGACACATGGTGGTTCATGATTAATGTGTTGAAAAAGCTTAGGTTGTCTATCATGTTACTACAATGCCATAGACTGCACACAATCATCATCCACAGTTATCCCTATTTATAGATTTCAATTTTTGACCTATATCTAAAACATAAATCATCTGTTTGTAAATATAAAACCAACGAGACTATCATAAGTATATCTGATATTTGTGTTTTAAAAAAATATGTATGCTACTGTTGACAATTTTATTAGGTAGTCTTCCATAAGAAATTCTGTCATGTTTCTGTTTTTCTTAAATTTATCCTTAAAGTGTAAGTAATTGGAGGCTGGAAGAATGGCTCAGTAGTTATGTGGTTGTACTGTTCTTATAGAGGATCTGAGTTCCATTCCCAGAATCCACATGGGTGACTCACAATTGTGTTACAGGGATCCAACACCATTTTCTGCCTCCATAAGCAACTGCACTCACACATGTACACATACACACATACGAGAGAGAGAGAGAGAGAGAGAGAGAGAGAGAGAGAGAG